>CM031241.1:134487216-134747216 GCA_018340775.1 Taxus wallichiana var. yunnanensis
TGGGTTGTAGCTCAAAAGCGTAAAAATAGACCATTTTAACTAAAAACAAAGCCTACCCAGTAGGCGCCCCCCCTAGATGGACCTTTTGAACCTAACATTTTCAAAAATAATCCCCCCATTGCAAAGAATTTTCCATTTCAAATTTGAAGAGGGAAAAACACAAAATGGAAGAAAACCAACCTGTGATCGCTGAGGTCGGTGTTCCGCTCATGGAGGCATGATCACGATCTCGCTGCGAATGTTTCGACTCTACTCGCGTGAGAAACCGTCACCGTGGGTCCCAGAGCTCAAAATCAATCAAATCGACTCGCGCAAATGAATAGGAAAATGGGCCCACTTTCATATATATATCGTTCTATTTCGTTTTAAAATGACTTTTTCGCAGGTTTGGAGCGCTGTTGGAGGTAAGTTTCTATCCCCGCATGAATGGTACGTTCTCCTTCCCTATTATTTTAGCGTTTATCTTCCAAGTTATTGCATCTATCTGCACTTGAGTTCTCTTTTCATTTTGCAGGTAGCGGGAATTTCGATGGCGTCATCTCAACACACGGACGAGTAAGGTATAGCTTCTAACTCCCCATTTCGGGACTGCCATACTCGGACCCACCGTTTTATGCCTCTTCATGGCTAAAATGCTTCTCCGAGGGGGCAATATGTACGTACCCAAAATTGTAAGTCTTTGCTCTCTTGCCCGAGCGAGTGTAACAAGTGCCCCGATGATGATACAGGTCTCCTCGCAAGGTGTTCAGGATCTGAAAAAGCCCTCGGAGTATGTGTTAACATCCCACATGCCCCGCTTAGCCCTGTACCCTTTGCTTTCCCCTTTTTCCTCTTTCCTTGGCCTTTTGACCTTGATAGCGAAACCGCTGCCTAAAGGGTGGCGGTCTCGTACCGCCACCACTGAGCAGGCGGCCGGTCTGTCTGCACGTTTTCCAGAATGCTCTTTTGACGTGACTCGCGTGAAATATCATGATTCACCAGCTTTTCTTTGCCGACTTGAGCATGCATTAATGTTTTTGGTCCCCTGGAATAGTGTTTTTCCTTTGTTTATTGTTTAGGAGTTCAATTTGGTTTTGGTTTTGAGTGTTGGAATTCCTATAAATGCATGGCTTGTGCTCAAGCAAAAGGCCTCTCTCTCAAGTTTTGTTTTCTGGATTCCTCTTTGCAATTCCTTTAGTTTTCCTTTGCTTAGAATACTTAGTTTTCTTCATTGCGTGTTTTGGTTAGTATTGTGTTGCAGCTGGTAAGCCACATATCCATCTTGTGCAGGCAATGCTGTTGTTTCACCCATGGTGCAGGAGTTTTTGGTCTGAAGCTTGGCTGGATTTTGAAGTTTGATCTTTGCTCTCATTTCCTCATTTTAGTGTTTTAGTTAGTTAGCTTGTTTAGAAGCCATAGCTTGAATTCACTTGCATCTTTTGTTAAATTACTTAGCTGTTGGTAAGCCATAGACCCATCTTGTGCAGGCAGCGCCGTTGTTTTATCTAATCCATTAGAGTAGAATAGCTTAGGAAGCCATTAAAGTTGCAGGTTTTTCTCTTCATACAGGATAGTTTCAGGTTCTGGATGCATTTTGTTGCACGATTCGCAGTAGATCCCGCTAGGAATTGCATAAGCCAAGCTCTGTACTCTTGCGCTATCCCTCTCCTATCCACGTTCTATTCTATCTGCATTCTGAAGGTTGTCCCTTGTTCCAAACACCTATTCCTGTTGATGCAAGCATTACACGCTTTTCTGGATCTACGTGAACACAAAGAATGAAGAGATCACTTTGAGGGGACAAGTTACAACAAAACTAGATTTTCCTCTCTTTCTCGATAAACTCTAGGTTTAAATTGTCAAAGTTATTATCAAATAGAGTAGTGAATCATTTTATTTCAGTTAAGGTCACTTTCAATATTGCCAGGGAAGTTTGTGGGAATGATAGTTTATGAGAAACTATGATTTGTTCCTCACTTCTGAGGTAGGATTGAAGGTTTTCAATTAAGTTAATTAGCTGTCTTTTATTTAGATTCACACATCTGCACAGGTGAATAACCACACCGGGTTATCTCGCTTGTTTAGTTTTAGTATAAATTAGTTCAATTGTTGCTTGTAATTATAATGTTTCAATCATATATTTTGTTTAGATTAGTTTCCCTTTCAATAGTAGTATAAATTGTTATTTTCAGTTTAAGTTAATTTGGAGACTTCATAACTAGATTAAACGCTTAAATTCTAGTTAGGAGGATAAATCACTAGGGAATTTATGTTACCCGCTCATAGCCTCTAAATCTCCCCTTTGTCATTTTAGCTACCAGGAGATCACACTACCAGATCTTAGTCACTGATCCTCCCATGATTAATTGCTTGCCGATTCTCATCCTCGCTTGTAGCTTTTCTATCATAGAAAACTGACCATAATCCCAGCTGTGACTTCATCTAAGTCACCCGAATTACAAATCACCGGCTGTCTCGGCACGACCTCGAGAGGTCGGGTACGGGGAAGGTCACTTGCTGATTATCATCCTCACATGTCACTTTTCCATCGTACAGTGGCTTAACCAATTTTGTTACTTTCTTGTCCTCATTTAAAGTTCAAATGAATCTTTTTACACCTTTGGGTTGTGGTATGTGTTGAATAGAAATTTTATACTGTTTATTTTTGTTGATAAGTAATGGTAAATTCTTCCTTGAGACCTTAAAAATTTCTTGTATAATCACCCTCCATGGGCTTGGCATCAATGTAATTATATTCATAATCAAGTGGGTTGGAAAGCCCAAAGAAAAGTTAATCAAAATAAATAAATGAACAAACAAATAATTGAATAAATAAGAAAAATATATGACCTTGTGATCACGTCGATAAAGTCCTAAGATTTAAGTAGAAAAAGAGGAACTATCTACTTGCAAAAAAGGAATTACCTTCCACCCCTAAGATAAACTTATAAACCTTACCCTTATGGTTGTGAAATGATAAATGATATTAAGGTGTAAACAATATTTAACTTTTGGGAGAATTCTAGGTCTTAGTAAGTAAGGGAAATAGTTAAGAAACCATAAGTCTGGCTCATCGATTTTGAAACCTAATTGTATTATTTTGTCAAACTAAATCAAGTAAAACCTAAATGAAACTTCAACCATTCTTGATAAATCCTTAGCCTCAGTAAAAGACTGGTTATTATCCCATGAGATCATGACGATGAATTTTACTTGACCTTTTTCCCTAAATCCTTTCCTTGGACATCGTAACCCTTCTTAAGAAATGATAAAATCTTGAACCTTTCTCAAAGGAGATTATTGTTCTGAACCTAAAATGGTGCCTCCCTCCTTTGGAGCTTACACTCGTCTCCTTGTGCAATGGAGGTTGAAATGAGATTATGTAGTTTGTGTTTGTTTAAGTTAACCTTGCAGGAAGTGGTTTACCCCACCCCTCTTAGCGTAATCTAATAACTAATCAAACAAATATTTGTCATATTAAATATGATCCTCTTTCAAGAGTTTTACCCAAAGCCAAATGCCTCTAGTAAAAGAAAGGAATCTAAATTTTTAAGAAGAATTATTCGGTTCATAACCTGAATCTCCTAGAACGTAAGTTAATAATTGAAGGCCATGTTTTAGTAAAATAAATAACCTTAAGAGAATTTTCACCGTGGGATGCCCTAACCGTAAATGTGTCATGTTCTTGTACCATTATGCCTTGTCTTGTCATAAAGGAGAGTGAATGGTTTGTGATGGGCATCGTATTCTCCTTGTACCTAGGTGGTTAAGGTTGTGTCAAGTTTTTGAGAGTTAGTTGTAGCCATTGTGATCACCTATAGTGTCATTATATCTTCAAGTAAGTAAAAAAAAAGTTGTCCCAATTTTTTTTCATGGTTGTTTTTGTGTGTGTTTTAAGCGGCGTTCATTATAAATATCTTAAATACATTTATTTGGAAATAATGAGACATTAAATACAAATTATGTATTCTACATATTTTGCATACCATATTTAATATTTGAGTACATTCTTGTTAAAATATACATGAGAAAATGTTAGGATTGAAGTGGTCTCTCCAATAAAAAAAATAACAACCAAAATATTAGAATTTTCTAATTAACCACTTTATCAAATAAGGAGATAGCTTTAAGTAACATTGAATGAAATATAATGTAACACACACATTTTACACACAATTAAAACACTAAAAATACCGGAATAATTTTATTTTTTGACTTACATTGTAGCACACATGACACTACATGAGATTACTTAGGACTACACACAACACATGATATGTTTTAACAAACATTAACCCACATGCATAAGATGAAGACAAGTGATGCACATAGAGGCCACTTCTAATTTCAAATGGCAAGGCACAACATAAAGATTCAACTCAAGAATAAACTTATAGATAGGGTCTTCCCACGACATGATAATTTTAGGATTACTCATTTATTACAATCGTGTTTCCATCTGTAACTTAAGTTGTAGAAGGTATCATAATATGTGAATAATACATTTCTTTTTCTTTTTCTAGATTTCCTTTATACATTTTAACATTTAACTTACGGTGTATCTCATTAAATAATGATCATCTACATTATTTCAATTACTTGGTTAATTCATTCATTCGTTAACAAGATATTTATTTACACGAAGGTTATTTACATATGTAGTGCCCACTTCCCTTCGACACCATTTTGTTTTGTTGTTTTCGAGACTGATTACTTCACTTATGGATTTATTATGGCTTCTTGATTTAGCATGCTAGTAGATATCATAGACATTGGACTGTTATTGATTTGATCTTTATATGATGCATATGGTTTACTGGTGGACATTTGATGACGATATTTGTATACTTTTGACAGGGTTATTTATCTTAATTATGACATGTGATATGTTTAATCATATTGAGTAGAACTTGATAATTTGACTAATGTGATGATCATTTTGACATAAATGAAATGTGGAATAGAAATGTGCTAGAAAGTGTAAGTGATATCGTACTTGCATAGATGATAGTAAATCATGTGTCGTTTATTTTAGATTATATTGTATATTTGGCATGAATGTTTTAATGCGGCCAACAGGCCGAAGGAGGTATTCTCTGTTCTGCAGGTATATTATATTCACAACAATATTGGGGAGTGGAGACCAACCACATCGGAATTCGAGAAGAATCCAGCTAAGGTCACCATGGCAACAAGTAATTGTGTGTGTGTTGGAATCATTTGGTTAGGGAAAAATTGTGACCTAGGGGTCATGTGTTGCCTTGTTTTAATTTTCCCTTTTATTATGTTAGTATGTGTTTCTCTTAGTAAGTGAAATTTTACTTGGTTATTATTTAGATTTTTGGATTGGTGATTACCCCTTTGTTAGCCATGGGTTGTAGTGTCTTATTTAAGCTAATTTGAAATTTTCCTAAAATAATTAAGGGATATGACCAAAAGAGAGTTCATTTATTAGGCTTGATTTACTTGGGATTTTGTGTGGATTGATGTGTGTTTGAGTTTTGAGTGTAGCACACTCTACCCCACATGGGAAACTCGAATTTGGCCTTAGAGGCCAAATTTCAAAGCTTGTGGGACAAGTCAAACTTGTCCCACACCTCTTAAAACCCCATGCCAACCCTACCTATGGGTTGGAAGGCCAAATTTAGGGTCTTTTAGGTGTTTTGGGGGGATAAAAGGGTAAAAATATTAATTGCACTTTCTTTCAAAATTTAATTTTGTCCTTTGGGGAGTGGGCTTAGTTGGAGTGTGTAAGGTGCTTGCCTTTCTTTCAACCACTTATTAATGGTGCATTGGAATATGTGGTTGACCAAATGATGTGGAGTGGAGGGAAAAGGAGGTGGCATCCTACTTGGAGCCACATCATCCCTCCCTCTCTTTTCTCTATTTATTTGATCCTCTTGTTTGTTTTGGGGGTTGGAAGTTTCATTTTTAGTCTTTTGTATTTTGGAGAGGAGAGGATTTTGAAGGAGTTTGTGGATTTTGGAGCTTGTGGATGATTGCTTGGTCTTTGGAGGGTTTGAGACTTCATACTTGGAGCAAGCTCTACCATGGAAAGGTAGGAGCTTCACCTTTGTTTGCATTATGTTTCCTTTTTGTTATGTGAATGTATATTTATGTTGTGTTGAATGTTGTTGTTTGAAATGCTTGTTGGGAATGGGTAGAATGCCTAAGTTGGGAGTGGGAGGAGACTATGGGGAGTTTAATTGAGGGAGGCATAAGAGATCATTTTCTTGAGGAGGGAGTTTGGGTTGGGTGCCCACCTAGTAAGAGAAATGCTTGCATTTCTTCTTGTTTTTACTTTGAGGGAGCCATAAGAGTTGAGGGAGGCATAAGAGTGGATGGAGGGATAAGGGGTACTTGAGGGAGGCATAAGAGTTGTTAGGGGTATTGTGTTTTGTATTGGAGGCTTTTAGGTGGCACCCATTCCCATTGGGAGGCATAAGTGGCCTCCCCATAGGTCTTACTCTTATGGCTTTCTTGATAAGCCTTGTGACTTGTTGTTGTGATTGTTTTCCCTCTTGTTGTGTTGTTGATTTTGTTTTGAAGGATTATGGAATGAATGTGAAATTTTATGTTGAGTTATGTGGAAGCTAGTAGTTGCCATGAGTTGGATTTTCTCCCATTGTGATGTGGTTGGGGCTCGGGGGCCAATGGAGAGGATGGCTTCTCTTCTCCATTGGGTATCTTGGTTGGGAGGAGAGCGTTGCCTCTCCCCTTATTTTGTTGTGAATCAAGCAAACTATGGAGGAGCCACCTTGTTGATATTTGAAGCATTGGAACCTTGTTGATGACAATGTGAAACCACCTTGTATTTTTACCCACCTTGAGTGGAGGAAAAGTGTAATATTGCTTTGTATTTTAGCTTCCATTATTGTAAAATGTTCCCACATTAAGTGGAAAATGTTGTAACAAGATTTTGAAGGAAAGTTGTATTGAACTTCATTAGTAAGGTTGTAATGTGGATGGAATTAAAAGTTGAAAGAAAGACAATCTATTTATTCTCCTTTAACTTGGCTTGGAACCTCTTATGAATGTGTTGATCTTGTTGAAATGTTAGTAGTTCTTACTCTAAAACTTAATGGAAATATGGTTGAAACCCTCTTGAGGAATGTTGGGAAATTTACTTTAAAAAAATATATACATTAAATTCCATTTTGTTGCTTAAAAGAGATGTATTGGAAAAGTTAGAATATTAGTGCATTTTCTCTTCTTGTATTGTTGATGGAAAGACTTAAGTTTTTAAATAGCTTTCAATATGCCAATGAAGTAATTTAAGCTCTAGCTCTATTATGTTTTTCTTCATTTAAGAATCCATTGTAAAACTATTTGCAAATTGTAAAAGGAAATGAAATCAAACCTACTTGAAATCCCGTTCAAATGCCTATTAGATTGTGTAGAAAGGAATTTTAATGCAAGAGCTCTAACTTATCAAGTCCATTAACACATGTCCTTAATGTTTAAGAAGGAAACTAATATTTTAAATATTACTCCTATTAAAGTAATACTAAAATTACTGAAATTATTATTATCAAGTTATATTACTATCAATATACTATCAATATTTCTTTTATATTAATAAGAGCATGCTAGTATAAACTATTGCCAAGTAGATAATACTAAACATATATTTAAAACAAGACCTATGGCTTGGCCGTACAGAGCTGCAATCAAACCTACGCATGAACTGTTCTTATATGCAAAGCAAACGGTGCTAAAATACATCTGAACTCATACATTCATATAATATAAAACAATTAGGATGATGTTATATCTATGTAAAAGCACCATAGTCAGTGTTGCGACTGCAACAAACCCACGTAGGAGATGTTTTCTCATATAATTGCAAAACAAATTGTGCTTCATGAATATTCTGATATGAAATAGATCCACCTCTGCGAGGCTCTCTTCCACGAGCTACCTCGTAAGCCAGGCAAGTTTTCAATAGAAAATCGTTGTAATAAATGTATTCTCCTCGTAACTCTCCTCGTAACTCTCTCGGATCTTTGTCCCTAAATTGACTTAGACAAAAATACCTTGAAGGCGGATCCCGGATTTTGTGGATGCATTCGATCATGCGGTGGGTCGAGTAAATAAGTTTCACGCCTCTCTGCCCAGATAACAACATTGTTGGACAACCAAACCAGGTGACTATGTAAAGCATATGTTTGTCTAAGCGCAATGAATGCAATATGAAAAAGGGCTTGTTTTATTGATGTGAGTTTTAATGACTGCAGAGCCATATTATAGCCCGTGTACATGGCCGGACTTCTAGTTTGATTAATATTTCAATTTAACTTATATGGACACCGAGATGTTATCTTTAGTGCCAAGGCCGTGGATCACCACATAACATATCTCACCTCGTAGCACCCAAGAGGGACAGTGGAGGTAACCCGCCCCCTGATGCTCATAACCAACACGTAAAACTTCTTCTTCTCCTCCCTTCTTGCTCATGCGGTTCCATGAGATGATCGAGTAAATCTTTCTTCCAGTTTCACGCCTCAAAACCCTTTTAAGGTCCAAGATAACCTAGCATCCTAGTGTTGAAAGACATACCACACATTATCTCGAATTCTTGCTCAATAAGCCGATGATAACATGACGCTTTGCAATTAAAGTCATGCTTAGCAGTCCTTTGGTAGAAATATTCAAATATGTGTAAAGCATATGATTTTGCAAATCCAAGCAAAGTCACTGAATGCAGATATGTGGCCATATTTTTTTTCTCAATATATCGGGACAAGGGTAGCTCCGGCATGTAAGGTAAATCTTAAATAAATGGGGTGTGCGGCCGAAGGAGTTCCAAAGACGCTTAAGGGGATGAGTTTTAATGTCATGGCAGGAGCCATATTATAGACCCGTGTACATGTTCCCTATTTTCTATTAATTCAATTTACTTTTCCAACAAATAGACTTCTAGTTTGATTAATATTTCAATTTAACTTATATGGACACTGTTTATAATCCTTGATGTTATCTCTAGTGCAAAATTGTCCCTTTACATAGTGCTATGCTCCGTGTTATGGATCACTTAGTAACATAACATAGCTCTATCTTTTTGTGAATGTAATATGTGAATGCAACAAGAGAAGGAAGGGAAAGAAGTAGGTTTTATTTCCACCATCTCAAAAGAATGATGAGGCAAGAGTAAGATGGTTGATGCTCATAACCAACACGAGGAAACCAAAAACTTCTAAAATCTCTTCAACTATGCCATAGATGCATAATGCAATCAAACTTTATGACTAGTTCCATGAGATGATGTTGTAGGTAAATCAAGCAAGCATGAAATCTTTCTTCCAACTATCTCACATGCAGTTTCTTCGTCAAAACCCTTTTAAGGTCCAAGATAACCTTAGCATCCTAGTGTTGAAAGTCAAAATTGATACCACAACACTAGATTAATGGATTCATTATCTCGAGTCCTTCATTTAACTCAATAAGTTTTTCGTAGATGATAACATGCTCACACTCATAGTGAGGCTTTGCACCATTAAAGTCATATTTTCTTAGTGCCAGTCCATAGTAGGTAGAAATATTCAAATATGGAGTGACTCTATCATACACTATTCAAATATTTTTCAAGCTCGTTGCAAGTGTTTTGGTTTGACATTCTATTTGATCCATTATGATATATCTGAGACTGTTTTTGGTTTGACATTCTATTGTACCCGAGTTGACTCTCTTTGGCTCATCTCTCATATGTACTCTAGATGTTTTAGAATTTCTGCTTTTCCATGCTTTTCAGAATGTATGTAGTGGATGTGACATGATAACAAAATGATTTCTTTTTTTTATGATGCTGATATATGATGATGCAAACAAAATGTGATCTTAAACTTAACTTCTCTCACAATTTTTGATACTTCCTATTTGTCTTGACAAAACGTGATGATATAATGATATGATGAATAGATAGGCTTGCCCCACTCCTAACCCCACACAACTAGTAATATGCGAGGGCTCAACACCAAGAGTTAGAAAGGGTACAAGCCATGAAGCTTTTTGAATGGAAGGATAAGAGGAAGACAAAGATTTGACATAAGCAAATTGGGACGCTACAACCTTACCCTACTCATGCTACTTCAAATTTTAGAATGTGAACTTCTTTGCATTTTATCTAGACTTAGATCCGTAGATGGCCATTTGGTTGAGAAAATCTAGTTTTAGGGTTTTGAATTCTCTTGGAATTTTGAACAATTAATTCAATTTGTTTCAACTTAAGATTTCATAGTAATTGATTTAATTGTTTGTGACTTTCAGGTTTGTTAAAGAGACCCCCTATACCTTACCCCATACTACTAGTAGGAAGCATGGGCTTATCACCATGGAAAAAGCATAGGTGAGTGAGGGCATTTCCTTCCTTTTCTAACCCTACGTCACTAGTAAGAGATGTAAGCTCGACACCGAAGGTTGGTAGGGAAAAGAAATGTGTAAAATTAAATTTTCTGTTGATTTACATTTGACTTACTTATTTGGGAAAAATGTTTAGAATTTTCTTATTTCCAAGGAGATGTACGTGGGATAGATGTGACACCATGAATCTTCTAAAATAGACCATGAACAAAAGACACGTATCCTATTAAGAGAACAAAAGTAGAACCAAGTATCCAGGTGTTGGTATGGTTACTATCAAAACTTGCTTTATCTTGTTTGGATTGATAAATGATACTGAAATAGTTGATGATACAATGAAGATTTGAAGAGATGATCTGAATGTTTTTAGAAGTTTTTAAGAGTTGCTATAAGAATAAGGTCCTTGATCAAACTTTTTACAAAATGAACGGACATATGAAAATGCAATGCAGATGCAATAATGTACATATGAGAATGTTGATGGATCACGCGTAGTATATCTTTAGGTGAAGGGAGTTCATAGATTCACTAAACTCCTCACCTTCTAGAGTACACAAGTGGAACATGTCATTTTTATAATCTTCCACAACTTGATATGGACCTAACCACCTAGGTTTGAACTTTATTCCCTCGCTAGTTTTATTATCTATGTGGCTATCGAGTCTTAATACTAAATCTCCTTTGTAGATCTCACATTCATACACCTTTTTATTTTACTGCCGAGCCATGCGATTAAGGTACACACTGTGTCATTGCTCAACATTCAATATGGGTTCATTGAGGCTTTCTAATTGGGAGAGATGAGCTTCTCGATAACCCTCCTCTCATAGGATTCCATGCTATGAAATGTGGAGGTTGGGTATTTCAACTTCAAGTGGCAAAACTATCTCAACACCGAATAATAAGAAGAAGGGAGTTGCTCCTGTTGGTGTTCTAACAAACATTTAGTACATTTGCAAGGCAGGAAAAATATTTAGATTCCAAGCTCTTTTATTCTCCTTAATAGTTTTGAGAAGAATGGACTTTAAAGTCGTATTGGTAGCCTCATCTTGTCCATTAGCCTAAGGGTAGTAGAGAGAATCCATGTGATGACTTATTTTGAACTTTTACACAAGTCACGTACCCATTCATTTTTGAAAGAGGTGCCATTATCGAAATAATGACCTGTGGAACCCCATACCTACAAATGATCTAGTTCGGAATGAACTTAGCAATTACAGAGCCAGGGATAGTGCTTAGGGGCATGGCCTCTACCCACTTGGTAAAATACTCTATGGCCGTGATTATAAAATTATGGAAATCTATTCACGAGGGAGAGAATTTTCCTATCGAGATCTGAAGCCCCACATGGAGAAGGGCCATAGAGTTACAATTGGTTGTAAATCTTGTGCCGGTATGTGGATCTCGTGGGAAAAATATTGACACTTGTGGCATGTGTGCACAAAATCTACAGTGTCATGCTCAAGGGTGGGCAAAAATAGACCATCCGATGTATATTCTAGGAAGTGGCATGGCCGCTGAAGTGGCCACCACATACCCCACTGTGTGACTCATAAAGAATCTTTTTAGACTCTTTAGAATCGACACACCTCAATAGCATTCCATCAAATGCTCTGTGATAAAGTACATGTTCCAAGATAACATACTTAGCGGTAATTACATGTAACCGTCTTCTTTGTTGTGACATTACCCCTTCTAGGTACGTGTGGTCCATGATGAAATTGATAATGTCTGTGTACTAGGGGAACACAGAGATAGGGGTCCTGGTTTCAAAAAAATATACACATTTGTCAGGAAAGTACAAATATACCAAATCATCCCCATCTAAAGGATTATCAGCCAACCAATCTGCAATTATTTGACCCTTAACATATTTTTTATTTATGAACGTAAAGAAATGCCCAAAATTTTTATACAAGAATCCTGCATGAGGAATGCTTGTAGGTGGTCTAAATTGAAAATGACCCTTTTCTCTTGATTGAGCATGTAATGTCTTAAGCACTTGGTTGTAAAAACTATGGCGAGGCATTTGTTTTTCTACCTACGTGTAGCATTCCTTGTAATCAAGTAACATCTGACTGATAAAGTATACAGCTCGTTCTCACTTTTCATTATCCTCTGGAACCATCATACAGGCTAGCGAAACATCTATAGCTCATGAATATAAAATCAAAGGTCAATTTAAACCTGGTGGCATTAGCGTGGGAGGGGATAAAAAAATCGTTTAACTACCTCAAAGGCCTCATTGCATTCCTCTGTTTAATCAATGCTATAATCTTTCTTTAACAAATTGTTGATTGGATGAATGACGAAGGTTAAGTCAGGAATAAACCTTCAGATTTCACTTGAGTTTCCCAAGAAAATATCTAATACTAGACTCATCTGATGGTATAATTATTTCTAACACATCCTAGATTTTCATTGGGTCAACATCGATCCCTCGTGAAGATATTATGTAGCCAAGGACTTTTCCACCTGTCACACTAAATACAAAAAATTTCAGATTTAATGTGACACCATACTCAATTAAGCGGGAAAGAATGATGTGAAGCAAGTTTGGGTGATCACAATGCTTCTTGGCCTTAGCCAGCAGGTCATCTACATAGGATTCCATGATTTTATGAATAAGATCATGGAATATGTAAGTCATTGCTCGTTGATATGTAGTGCTGGCATTCTTAAGACCAAATGGCATGACGACATAACAATAGGTTCCCCAAGGAGTGATAAATGTAGTTTTAGCTTGGCCCTTGGTATAGATTTTGATTTGATTATATCCTGAAAACCCATCCATGAGGGACAACAACTCAAACCCAATTGTTTCATCAACGATAACATCAATGGATGGTAGTAGAAAATCATCCTTTGGAAAAGCCTTGTTAATGTCTTGAAAGTCTATACAAATACGGATCTTTCCATTCTTTTTTAGGACGGGGACGATGTTAGATACCCATTGTGAATAATCGATGGGCTTGATGAATCCCACCTAGAGAAGCTTCATTACCTCTTCCTTTACCATAAGGGCCACTTTTGGCTTCATAGGTCTTGATTTTTGCTTAATTGGTTTGGCATCTAGTTTAGTGACGAGATTGTGAACTACGTGATGTGGGGTGAAATCCTGTTGTTTCCTTGTAACTAAATGTGAAGGCGTTTTGATGTTGCTTGAGGATTTGGGTATGAATTTCTACTTCCTCTGGAGTTAAAGAGGACTCTAGTTTTAAGATTTTTGGTTCCTCCTCTGTTCCGATGTTTATATCAAATGTTCCCTCCATCAAGGAGGCATTACCCTCCTCAAACTCTTGTGGGGATGGAGGCAACTCCAAATCCCCTTCTTCTTCTACCTCATAAATTTCAAGATCTCTTCCCGGAGAGGACTCAATCATTGGATTCCCAAAATAAGAAGAAGAACATGGAATTAGGGAAAGGTCTACCTTGTGAAAAGTAAGATACAACTCCGCCAAAGTGTTTAAATAAGATAAATTTGACATTTTATATTGTAATGATAAAGTTAAAAATACATGCATAAAGAATTTTTTTATAGAATTATATTTTTACGTATATGAAATTTTTGTTACATTTAAGATCATAATTTTAAAATAATTTAAAGCTTATCTAATTTTAGATATTTATTACAATCCAAAAATTTGATATTAACTCATACAAATAATATATTATCAAATTTGGAAGGGTGGACTACTGTCCTACCCAAAAATTAGGATAGTCATGTTACTACAAGTTGTTCTAGAACTTCTTGGTTTGTCTTTGGTCAAGTCTTGTTGACCTTGTTTTTGTTGTTGTGAGCGGAGGTTTTTTTGACATGTGTTTTTGTTTTTTGTCTTTTGATCGTTGGTAGTGGTCGTTTCATCTTGTTTCTCACTCTTTCTGTTTTTCTCTCTTCGTTGTATTTTACAATTTCTTGGGGCCCTTCAAAACCAATTTTTATTACCTTATCTAATAAATTAGAAAAATAAATATATTATCAAATTTGTATATTTTTCATATTTTTATACTCATAAATAACATGTGTGTATACTCACATACGAAATATATATAAATATATGTGTATGTATTTATATATAGACTTACAATATATGTATGTATATATGTACACAAGAACTTAGTTTTTTTTTTTATTATTGGCAAATAGTTTTAATGAAAGGGACTATACCCTTGTACAGTAGAGGCTCAGAAGCCGATGTGCCAAAGTGAGTAAAAGAACATAAGATCAAAATCAATGAGGACGCAAGAAGGAAGATATCCTACCAATACCAAAGACCAAAACTTAGTTATTATTAAAATATATATATAATATTTTTAACTATATCATATGTATTTCTTTATAGTGTCCGCTTCCATTCGATACCTTGTGATATTGATCCTGATACTGCTGACTATATTATGGACATTGTTATAGTTTGATTTAGTATGATGTTAGATGTTAGATGTTAGATCATGGTTTATTGTGGACTTTGATTCATATGTGGTGCATGATGATTATTGGAAACTTTTTATATATTGATGTTGATATATTGTTTGACATGGTTATATTATAGATGTGGTTCGGACATGTGATATTTGGATATTTTGAGTAGACCTAGAAAGTGGAATTAATTTGATGATCATATAGTTGTTGATAAAACTTAAATGATATTGTTGTTTTCCTTGATGATGTTGTGATTCATATGTATATATGGTTTTGGAATTATATTTATATTCATTTTGGATGTTTTGATGTGGCCACGAGGCCAAAGGAGGTATTTGTATTTTGTAGGTTAAAAATATCACAACAAACATCGGGGATTGGAGACCAACCACATTGGAATTCTAGATGAATTCAACAAGGTCACCATGGAAACTTGTATTTGTTTGTGTGTGTTGGATTTTGTTAGGGATTCCCATGGGGGGAAATCACCTTCGAATGTGACCAAGGGACTTTATGCTTTTTTTTATTTGGTCTTTTGTTAATGTTGTATGTGTTTTATAAGTGATGTGTTTTCCCTTTTCATTATTTAATTAAATTGTGATTTGAGAATGTAATTAATAGAGTTGTTGGTCTTGGTTTAAGTGTTGTAAGAGATGTGTAAGTGATGTGTAAGTTGATTTTAGAGTATGAAACACTCCACCTTCTTGGAAATTCAATTTATCCTTGGAGGCTGATTTTGGAGGCTTGTGGGACAAGTTAAACTTGTCTCATACCTCTTAAATTTATTTACCAACCATACCTATGGTTGGAGAGTTGAATTTAGACTTTCATTATGCATTTTTGTAAGTCAAGTTGTAAATTTTAATTGCACTTTTCTTACATGTTTTAATTTTAGTCCTTTGGAGTGTGGGCTTGTTTTGGAGTGTGTAAGTAATTTTCATATTATTCACCCACCTATTTAATATGCCTTGGAGAATGAAGTTGACTTGGGTGTTGGAGTTGAGGATGTGTGATGTGGCATCCTACATGGATCCACCTCATCCTCTTCTCTTCCCTCTTCTATATATTCAAATTCCCATGCTTGTTTTTGGGTTACTTCACCTTGGAATGCTTCATTCTTGGGTGAATTATTTTGTTGTTTGAGAGCTCTTGCTTTGGAGGGGTTTGAAGATTGTTGAATGCTTGTGCTTGGAGGATATTTTGGATTGTTTGCATTGGAATAAAGCTTGTTGTTTTTGAACTTGGAAAAACTCCATCATGGAAAGGTAAGAGCTTGGCTCTTGTTATGCTCTTCTTTCATTTTTATGCTTATGTGAATGGTTGAGTGTGTGAATGTGTTGTTTTATTCATTGGTTGGTTGGGTAGATGGCCTAGGAAAGGTGTAGGAGAAGACTATGGGGATTATTGTGGGGAGACATAAGTGTTATGGGGAGGTATAAGTGTGGAGGGAGTTGGATTTGGGTTCCACCTTGCAAAATAAATAGCTTGCATTTCTTTACTCATTATGGGGTGCCATAAGAGGTTGGGGAGGCATAAGGAAATGGGAGGAATAAGGGGTACTTGGGGAGGCATAAGGGCATGTCGGGTTTTGAAATGATATGTTTTGGTGGTTTGTTCTTAGGTGGTGATACCCATTTCCCCTTGGGAGGCATAAACAACATCCCCCATAGTTTCTTTCTCCTTTGGCTTGCATGAGGAAGCTGAGTGTTGTTTGTTGTCTTTTATCTATGGTTGCAAACTACAGTTTTGTTTTGGACTGTGTTTTAAATATGAATTTGTATGTGTGTTGTGGAAGCCTATTGTTTCCATGAGTTGAAACACATTTCTTATTGCATTGTGGTTAGGGCTTGGGGGCCAATGAAGAAGGATGGATTCTCCTTTTCATTGATGTCTTGGTTGGGTGGAGAGTGTTTCCTTTCTCCCTACTTTTTTTGTGATCAAACTAGAAAATGGAGGATCTTCATGTTGTTGTACTGGAGCAGAGGAAAAAGAAAATTTGATAGTCCTTGTTGAGATTATTTCTTATTGTAACCTTTTCCCACTTTGAAGTGGATGACATTGTATATTATCTGTGATGGAAAGGATACTTTGTTTTAGTTATGAAAGTAGTTGTGATTATGGAAGAATATATCTTGTATTTAGTTATGAATAGAAAAGAAAGATATGTATTTTGTATGTTATATTCTGAAAATAAATGGGAAAGAAGTCGTAAAATATTCATTTGAATTAATGGAAGTTGTGTACCTTTCTCAAATGATTTTGTTTTCATTGGAAATCTGTGTTTGAAATATAGTATAAAAGCTCTAGTTGGAAAATTGAAAAGTAAATACACATGAAGAAATGTTATACTGCTCTGTTCTTTTGAAATGCATGATTTAGAAATCAGAACTGTATGTTGGCTTTTGAATACTTGAATTGAAAAAAAACCCAACTTCATATGTTAGATTGGATTGGGAATAAATTTCATATATCAAGTTGGTAAAGGAAACCTAGATCTGTTTAAGATCAAGTATAAACTCCATCCTTTATTTCACTATATACTTGCAAAATTTTATCAAAAAGTATAGAGTGACCTTGCAACATTGAAAAGATAAATTGAAATACCAATGGAACTTGTGGGATCAAAATGATCCCAAGAAAACAAAAATACTTAAGGAATTTCCATAAAACCTTTCAATTCAGGCTCAAACAATTTCACAGTCATTGTTGTCAAATTGGGAAATTTTCAAATGTAAATCAACCAAACAACTTAACCCTTGTAATCTATCCTAAAATATTCCAAGAAAATTCCTCCATGCCTGTTTGGCATGTTGAGAAGGAATTATGGAAAATTCGAACAAATTTTATAAGTTGAATAGTCCAGTTCACATTTTAAGTGACAGAAAGACATTTTCTTAAAATTTACCCTTCAAACTTCATCAAAATTTAAATCTTAAGCTTCTTGTGCAAAGAGGACTTTGAGAGATTTCCAAAAGTCCTCGTTTTCCAAAAATGGAGCTCCTAGTCGAAAGTTATGGCCTTCTGAAGTTCCACTTCATTTTGGCTTCAAAAATTTTCTAACCATCAAATTTAATTAATAAAATATTCTTGGGGGACCCACGGGGGCTAAATCCTTCCTTTTTGTGCTTTTTTCCCAAAAAACTTAAGGCATGAAGTTCCCTACTCTCCACTGACCCACAAACATTCTTGTTGATCAAAACAATCTAAGTTCAAAAAAAAAAATTGGGAAAATTTCTACGTTTCCCCATCCCCATAGGCCCACAGCCAATCAAGTGCTACCACATGGCTTAACGAGGCTCTATCGGAGGTGTGGAATCCCTTTTAACCTTGGCACTTGTGAAATTAAAATTTGGAAACTTTTCCTAGTTTCCTCCACAGCCCCGCCATGCGCCACCGCTCAATCAGGATCTACTACGTGGCATTGCGAGGCATTGGATGAGGTGTGGGTGAATTTTACCCTTTTCTCCCTTCTGGGTGTTAAAATTATTTTATCCCCACCACCCCACTTTCCTCACATTGGCTTAGGAGGTGCCTTCTATCACTTATGGACTTGCAGACTTATGGGCGCGTGGGTGTAAAAGGTGGCTTTTCGCCCCAAGCGGGAAAATTTCCAAAACGTCCCCCACGGCTCCACCGGCCCATGTCTAGGATGAGATTTCATCCCAGCCCCTGACCGACCCTCCTCCTCCTCCCACAGAAAAATTTCTCCCATGGCCCTCGCAGACCCTGCCCCTGGGAAAATTTTCTCCCCTAGGCCCACTCCCCGCCCTTTGCCTTGGGAAAATTTTCCTCCCAAGGTCCGCCGACCCATAACTTTTGAAATACAGGGAGTTAGGAGGACTTCTTTATATCACTGGAAAGGTGAGAAAATTTCCTATCTAATGGGAATGTTTTTAGAAGGTTTCAAGTGCATTAATTTTGAGAAAAATTAGGTTGAATCTCTTAAGCCTGTCAGAGGGTGGGAGAGTGAGAAATTGCCCTCTTAATCCTAATGATTATTCTAACCCTAAGTTTTGACCTATAAATTTAATAATTGTTGTAATGGGAAAACTATGAGCTAAGATTTTTATTTGGCCTCTAAACCTTTTTTGGCAACTATTGTTTTGTAACCTGTAGTAAACACTTTTATACAAAAAAATTATCCCATAATTTTTCTTGACTAATCCTAGGTTGTTCTTGAGTCTCAAGTGGGTTGTTTTAGTAGGTGTTACACTTGGTATTAGAGCAGGGTTCAAAATCTTGGACCCTTGGGCACACTAGAAAACTTGAGACATGAACTGTAAACCTAGCACACTTTTAAAATTAGAAAACAACCCTGTTTGAAAAATTACATATTTTAGTAAACATGGAAACTGAATAAAACTTAGAAAGATGAACTAACTCTCACCTTAGTCAGTGCAGGAGGCGTAGATGGGACGAGGGGTCCTTCCACATAGACTTAGACTTTCCACCACTAGATCATGTTGTAGCATCCATCTTACCACATATTTTACAGACACTCCAGATGTTAATGTCACTTTACGCGAGGGTCCATGGGAGCACGTACTGCTAGACTAGACATGATAGAGAGCCATCAGATGAGGCTCAGGCACCTTCTCGACATAGTGATGATCACAGAGTAGAGAACTCCCATGTGGAGTCAGCCAGAGCAGAGTCACCACAGAGGGGACATGGACCAAGGTTTCAGGACACAAAGATAGGTCTCGAGCCCTAGGCTTAGGGATGAGCATGCAGAGAGGCCTAGGGGTCACCATACCACCACTGTAGACCATATCAAGGAGATCTTGAAGCTTTGGCCATCACATTATTCAGGTGACATAGGTGGTTTTCAGTAGAGGCCTGATAGTGAGCTTGAGCGGTTGCTTCAAGCTCTACCCTTGTTCTAGCAACATGAAATCTCATGTTGTGATCCATCTTCTAGGGATGGAGCTGGTGTTTGGTGGAGGAATGAGGAGAAGAAGCTCCACATTGATTCGAGATTTTTCACCCGGAGCTCTTCGAGGAGTGGTTCAGGAGTAGATATTTGTCACGAGGTTCATCCAATAGAGGATAGATGAGTTCCATGACCTCGATAGGCATCTCTTACAATAGTTGAGTATGAGAGAAGATTTTTAGATCTACTCAATTATGTTGAGTACATGTAGGATGAGCAAGTGTTGATCCACAGGTTCATCCGGGGCTTGAATCTTGACATTGGAGGTGTGGTTTGGATCCATTACCCACAGACATTAGCTGAGGCCATCGAGAAGGCCTACATAGCAGAGGAGACTCGAGAAAGACCCAAGGCTAGAGACCGAGTCCAGAGCCACATCTAGCAGATGATGTAAGACAATAGATCGAGGGGGTCACTCCTCCTCCTCGTGGTGGATAGGGTTCATCTCAGCCATCTTTTAGACCACAACAATAGTGTAGCAAGAAGTCCCCCCCACCTTATAGACCTCCACAAGATTTGATGCATAGAGGGGCCGAGTATGGGGCCTCCTCCTAGGGGTCCCACTAGGACACAGGAGACACCTAGAGCTCAGTCAACAGGAGCTCACCAGCAGAGACCTCAATAGTCCACAGCCGGGTCATCGGGATCCACATCACAACCCTCTAGAGTACCGACTGAGAGCTGCTACTCTGGGAGAGGATTAGGTGGTTATTTTGGTGTGGTGTTACTGGACATTTTTAGAGAGACTACCCATAACCCTAATAACAGGGGTAAGACATAGATCTCAGAGCCTACTATTGGTGACATAGGGCGCAATCACAGATCTATGCAGTGGTCAAGAACCACCAGGCTGAGCATCAGAGTACAGTTATTGAGACCACATGTAGCATTGGTGGTGTTCCTACCACCATTTTATTTGATTCTAGTTCTTCTGATTCTTTTATTGCACCATCATTAGTAGAGCGATGCAGGCTGGTGGCAGTTAGGCAGGGTCATAGTTGGGATGTTGAGATGGCTTCTGAGCCAAGATCTTTGTAGAACTCCTTAGTCAAGGAGTGTGTAGTGGATTTGGGACCTTTCACCACTACCTCGGATCTCCGTATCCTTCCGTTGGGCTCTTATGGTGTCATCTTGGGCATGGACTAGTTGTCTGCACACAGAGCCAGAGTGGATTGTTACCACAAGATCATATCTTGTATAGATGATCTAGGAGTTGAGGCAGTGATAGCTGGGGTCAGGAGACCCATTTCTATTCACACCATCTCCACTATGCAGCTTAAGCGGTGTGTGTGATGGGGTTGCCAGATGTATGCGGTTACAATTAGTGACTCGATCAGAGGATGGGTCTAGTGAACCATCACTAGATGACCATCCCATTTTGAGAGATTTTTCTTGATGTCTTTCTAGGGAGCTACGGGGTTACCACCCCCACGTGAGATAGATTTTCATATAGATCTGGTTCCAGGAGTAGAGCCTATCTCACGAGAACCTTATCGATGACTACCCTAAGCTCTGCAAGCTCAAGTTATAGCTTGAGGGCCTTCTAGAAAGGCCTAATTCATCCTAGTGTATCCCCTTGGGGTGCACCGTGATGATCTTTGTAAAGAAGAAGGATGGATCCTTGCGGTTGTGTATTGATTACCACCAACTGAACAAAGTAATGATCAAGAATCATTATCCCCTTCCATGCATTGATGATTTGTTTGATCAGATGAAGGGGGCCACAATTTTTCTCAAAGATAGATCTTAAGTCAGGCTACCACCAGTTGAGGATTTCGGAGGTGGATATTCATAAGACCACCTTCCGTATGAGATATGGCCACTATGAGTTCACAGTGGTACCTTTTGGTTTGACGAATGCCCCTACAGTGTTTATGAGTTTGATGAATGGGGTATTTAGGACCTTCTTAGATCACTTCATGCTCATCTTCCTTGATGACATTTTGATCTACTCACGTATGCGTGAGGAGCATGAGGGGCACCTTTGCCAGGTTCTTCAATGTCTTCATGAGCAAGAAACTTTACGGGAACTTGGAGAAGTGTGCATTCTTTCAGACAGAGGTGCAATATCTGGGCCACATCATTTCTAGGGAAGGTATCATTCGATCCTTCCAAGATTAGAGCTATTATGGATTGGCCAACACCCACTACTATGTGACAGAGGTGTGCAGCTTCATGGGATTAGCAGGGTATTACAGAGATTTGTTCAGATTTCTCTCGATTGTGAATCCCATCACTTCCCTTCAGTGGAAAGGGAAGAAGTTTGTTTGGTTATTCAGATGTGAGTAGGCCTTTAGGACACTGAAGGAGTGCCTCACAACAACACCTATTCTTGCAGTGCCAGATCCTCATGGTGAGTTTTTCATATGCACGATGCTTCATTAGCAGGGCTTGGAGGTGTGTTGATGCAGGAGGGAAGAGTAGTTTCTTTTGAGTCTCACAAACTCAAAGATTATGAGCTCAATTATCCGACTCATGATCTTGAGCTTGCAGAAATGGTTCACACTTTGGTTTGATGGAGGAACTTTCTTCTTGGTCAGAGATTCACACTCAAGATAGATCACTTGAGTCTTCACCATAGAGCCCTTCACCCCTATCTCCTCTTCATGCAGCCTTAATCTCAATGCTCACCAATGATGTCTATAAGGATGGAGTTTCTTTGTGAGTATGATATGGAGATAGAGCATGTGAAAGGGAAGGAGAATGTGGTTGTAGATGCTCTTAGCAGAGATGGAGACATGTGGCTATGGCCACCTTAGTGAGCACAAATTTACGGAGCAGGATTCTACAACAGCTTCCTCACAAAAACTTCTACATTGCAGCCAGAGAGAGAATCGAGATCTCTTCAGAAAAGACCCCTTGAGGGGAAGTTCGATGGTTTTTCTTTAGAGGAAGATGGCCTTCTCAGGCACAAAGGTCAGATTTATGTTCCCAGAGATGGAGGCTTGAGGCAAGACATCTTGGTAGAGGCACATCATGCACCCTATTCAGCCCATCCCGGGTGAAGAAGATGCACGCCACCTTGAGACAACTGTTTATCTGGAGGGGACTTCATAGAGACATGGCTCAGTTTGTGTCATGCTATTTAGAGTGCCAAAAGTGAAGGCCGAGCATCAACATCCAGTTGGCCTTCTCTATCCTCATGCTATACCGAAATGGAAGTGGGACACCATTTCCATGGACTTCATTGTTGGGCTACCGATGTCGAGATACCACCACGACGCCATCATGGTCACGATGGATAAATTGAAAAAAGTGGCTCATTTTTCTCCAGTAAAGACCACTTATATAGCTAGTGCAGTGGCATGGGTATATCTTGATGAGATTGTCAGGTTGCATAGGATTCCATGGAAGATCATTTGTGACCACGATCCTTTGTATACTTCCCATTTTGGACCACCATGCAGTATGCCCTCGATGATGAGGATCAACTTCAGCACAACATATCACCCTGAGACAGATGGCCAGACCGAGTGGGTGAATCAGATCTTGGAGGACATGCTTAGGATGTACGTTATGGACCAACAGTCCAAATGGGAGGAGTACCTATACTTGGTGGAGTTTTCCTACAATAATAGTTTTCAGAGTTCTATAGGCATGGCTCCTTTTCAGGATTTGTATGGTAGAGAGTGCAGGACACCCCTTAGTTGGGACATGGTTAGAGGACATGGTTTCTCTAGACCAACTTTTTATTGTAGGACATGGAGCAACATGTGGTTATGATCAAAAAAAGGCTGCATAGAGGCACAAGATAGGAAGAAGAAGTATGCGGATCAACATAGGACCAACCATAGTTTTGATGTGGGCATGAAGGTTTTCCTTCGTGTCAAGCCACATAAGAGCCCTATCCATTATGGAAAAGGTTCTAAGTTAGCTCCTAGATTCATTGGTCCTTTTGAGATCTTGGAGTGTATCGACCCTTTGGCCTACCATCTAGCATTACCACCTAGCTTGTCTCACATCCATGATGTGTTTCATGTTTCAGTTCTTAGGAGATATGTTGCAGATCCTTCTCATGTGCTAGATTGGACATCATTGTAGGTGCAGGATCAGGGGTAGGTGATGGTGGAGCCCATTCACATTATAGATCGCAGGACCTTGGGCCTTCGAGGTAGAGAGATTGATCAGGTCCGGGTGTAGTGGGATAGATATGATGAGACTACAGCTACATGGGAGGATGCTACATTGCTACGAGTTCAGTTCCCACATTTGTTCTAGTGACTTCCAGGAGGAAGTCGAGTCTAAGGGGAGGGGATGTAGTGCCCGCTTCCCTTCGACACCTTGTGATATTGATCTTGATACTACTGACTATATTATGGACATTGTTATAGTTTGATTTAGTATGATGTTAGATGTTAGATCATGGTTTATTGTGGAATTTGATTCATATGTGGTGCATGATGATTATTGGAAAATTTTTATATATTGATGTTGATATACTTGTTTGACATGGTTATATTATAGATGTGGTTCGGACATGTGATATTTGGATATTTTGAGTAGACCTAGAAAGTGGAATTAATTTGATGATCATATAGTTGTTGATAAAACTACAAATGATATTGTTGTTTTCCTTGATGATGTTGTGATTCATATGTATATATGGTTTTGGAATTATATTTATATTCATTTTGGATGTTCTGATGCGGCCACGAGGCCAAAGGAGGTATTTGTATTTTGCAGGTTAAAAATATCACAACAAACATCGGGGATTGAGACCAACCACATTGGAATTCTAGATGAATTCAACAAGGTCACCATGGCAACTTGTATTTGTTTGTGTGTGTTGATTTTGTTAGGGATTCCCATGGGGGAATCACCTTCGAATGTGACCAAGGGACTTTATGTTTTTCTTTTATTTGGTCTTTTGTTAATGTTGTATGTGTTTTATAAGTGATGTGTTTTCCCTTTTCATTATTTAATTAAATTGTGATTTGAGAATGTAATTAATAGAGTTGTTGGTCTTGGTTTAAGTGTTGTAAGAGATGTGTAAGTGATGTGTAAGTTGATTTTAGAGTATGAAACACTCCACCTTCTTGGAAATTCGAATTTGTCCTTGGAGGCTGATTTTGGAGGCTTGTGGGACAAGTTAAACTTGTCCCATACCTCTTAAATTTATTTACCAACCATACCTATGGTTGGAGAGTTGAATTTAGACTTTCATTATGCATTTTTGTAAGTCAAGTGTAAATTTTAATTGCACTTTTCTTACATGTTTTAATTTTAGTCCTTTGGAGTGTGGGCTTGTTTTGGAGTGTGTAAGTAATCTGTCATATTATTCACCCACCTATTTAATATGCCTTGGAGAATGAAGTTGACTTGGGTGTTGGAGTTGAGGATGTGTGATGTGGCATCCTACATGGATCCACCTCATCCTCTTCTCTTCCCTCTTCTATATATTCAAATTCCCATGCTTGTTTTTGGTTACTTCACCTTGGAATGCTTCATTCTTGGGTGAATTATTTTGTTGTTTGAGAGCTCTTGCTTTGGAGGGGTTTGAAGATTGTTGAATGCTTGTGCTTGGAGGATATTTTGGATTGCTTGCATTGGAATAAAGCTTTCTGTTTTTGAACTTGGAACAACTCCATCATGGAAAGGTAAGAGCTTGGCTCTTGTTATGCTCTTCTTTCATTTTTATGCTTATGTGAATGGTTGAGTGTGTGAATGTGTTGTTTTATTCATTGGCTGGTTGGGTAGATGGCCTAGGAAAGGTGTAGGAGAAGACTATGGGGATTCTTGTGGGGAGACATAAGTGTTATGGGGAGGTATAAGTGTGGAGGGAGTTGGGATTTGGGTTCCACCTTACAAAATAAATAGCTTGCATTTCTTTACTCATTATGGGGTGCCATAAGAGGTTGGGGAGGCATAAGGAAATGGGAGGAATAAGGGGTACTTGGGGGAGGCATAAGGGCATGTCAGGGTTTTGAAATGATATGTTTTGGTGGTTTTTCTTAGGTGGTGATACCCATTTCCCCTTGGGAGGCATAAGCAACATCCCCCATAGTTTCTTTCTCCTTTGGCTTGCATGAGGAAGCCTGAGTGTTGTTTGTTGTCTTTTATCTGTGGTTGCAAACTACAATTTTGTTCTGGACTATGTTTTAAATATGAATTTGTATGTGTGTTGTGGAAGCCTATTGTTGCCATGAGTTGAAACACATTTCTTATTGCATTGTGGTTTGGGAATGAAATGAAGAAGGATGGATTCTCCTTTTCATTGGATGTCTTGGTTGGGTGGAGAGCATTTCCTTTCTCCCTACCTTTTTTGTTGTGATCAAACTAGAAAATGGAGGATCTTCACGTTGTTGTATTGGAGCAGAGGAAAAAGAAAAATTTGATAGTCCTTGTTGAGATTATTTCTTATTGTAACCTTTTCCCACTTTGAAGTGGATGACATTGTATATTATCTATGATGGAAAGGCTACTTTGTTTTAGTTATGAAAGTAGTTGTGATTATGGAAGAATATATCTTGTATTTAGTTCTGTGAACAAAAAAAAAAGATATGTATTATGTATGTTATATTTTGAAAATAAATGGGAAAGAAGTCGTAAAAGATTCATTTGAATTAATGGAAGTTGTGTACCTTTTCAAATGATTTTGTTTTCATTGGAAATCTACATTTGAAATATAGTATAAAAGCTCTGGTTGGAAAATTGAAAAGTAAATACACATGAAGAAATGTTATACTACTTGTTTTTTTTTGAAATGCATGATTTAGAAATCAGAACTGTACGTTGGCTTTTGAATACTTGAATTGAAAAAAAAACCAACTTCATATGTTAGATTGGATTGGGAATAAATTTCATATATCAAGTTGGTAAAGGAAACCTGGATCTGTTTAAGATCAAGTATAAACTCCATCCTTTATTTCACTGTATACTTGCAAAATTTTATCAAAAAGTATAGAGCGACCCTGCAACATTGAAAAGATAAATTGAAATACCAATGGAACTTGTGGGATCAAAATGATCCCAAGCAAAACAAAAATACTTAAGGAATTTCCATAGAACCTTTCAATTCGGCTCAAATAGTTTCACATTTGTTGTTGTCAAATTGGGAAATTTTCAAAATGTAAATCAACCAAACAACTTAACCCTTGTAATCTATCCTAAAATCTTCCAAGAAAATTCCTCCATGCCTGTTTGGCATGTTGAGAAGGAATTATGGAAAATTCGAACAAATTTTATAAGTTGAATAATCCAGTTCACGTTTTAAGTGACAAAAAGACATTTTCTTAAAATTGACCCTTCAAACTTTATCAAAATTTAAATCTTAAGCTTCCTGTGCAAAGAGGACTTTGAGAGCTTTCCAAAAAGTCCTCGTTTCCAAAAACAGAGCTCCCAATCAAAATTTATGGCCTTCTGAAGTTCCACTTCATTTTGGCTTCAAAAATTTTCTAACCATCAAATTTAATTAATAAAATATTCTTGGGCAGACCCATGGGATAAATCCTTCCTTTTTGCATTTTTTTCCCAAAAATTCTTAAGGCATGAAGTTCCCCCTCCTCTTGACCCACCTTGAACATTTTTTTGATCAAAACAATCTAAGTTCAAAAAAAAAAATAAAATTGGGAAAATTTTCTACGTTTCCCCCACATCCCCATAGGCCCATAGCCAATCAAGTGCTGCCACATGGCTTAACGAGGCTCTGTCGGAGGCACGAATCCCTTTTAACCTTGGCACTTGCAGAAATTAAAATTTGGAAACTTTTCCTAGTTTCCTCCACAGCCCCGCCACCCCGCCAATCGTGATCTCGCCACGTGGTATCTCGAGGCTTCACGAGGGGTGGTGTGAATTTTACCCTTTTCACCCTTCTGGGCATTAAAATTATTTTATCCCCACTACCCCACTTTCCCCACATTGGCTTAGGAGGTGCCATGTGTCCCTTGCGACTTGCGGACTTGCGGGCACGTGGGTGCAAAGGTGGCTTTTCACCCCAAGCGGGAAAATTTCCAAAACTTCCCATGACTCCGTTGGCCCGCGTCTCTGGGATGAGATTTCATCCCCAACCCCACCGACCCGACTCCTCCTCTAGGAAAAATTTCTCCCCGTGCCCCGCAGACCCACCCCTAGGGAAAATTTTCTCCCCTAGGCCCACCGCCCGCCTTGGGAAAATTTTCCTCCCAAGGTCCGCCGACCCATAACTTTTGAAATACAGGAGTTAGGAGGACTTCTTTATATCACTGGAAAGGTGAGAAAATTTCCTATCTAATGGAAATGTTTTTAGAAGGTTTCAAGTGTGTTAATTTTGAGAAAAATTAGGTTGAATCTCTTAAGCCTATTAGAGGGTGGGAGAGTGAGAAATTGCCCTCTTAATCCTAATGATTATTCTAACCCTAAGTTTTGACCCTATAAATTTAATAATTGTTGTAATGGGAAAACTATGAGCTAAGATTAAAACGTGACCATCAATTTTTATATAAGTTTGTATATAAATTATAAAAATATATGTAAATATATATATAAAAGAAATAATAAATATAGAATAATTAGTAAAAAATAACATTATTTTGTGTTTTTGAAAGGCAGTATTGAAAAATTACCGTCCCCGAAAATTGCTTGACAGGGATAGGTGGCCGTCAAATTTAACCCCTGGTGCAAGGGTGATTCTTACTTTTTAAACCAAACGAGGAAGCATGTTTTTTCAATGCTGCATGCGTATAGGTTTTAAGCATTAATTTCCAAATATGTACAGTAACTTATAGACAAGTTTGTTATTTTTGCTGATGCAAACTCAACTGCAATTCCAATCATTTGTATAAAAATAAGATACATGTTTCAATTGATATAAAACAAATCATAGCAATTGTCAATCAACAAATCACAAGAAATGAAATTTTAATAAAGCTATAATTGATTTGGGACTTACGGAAAGTCATAAATGTTCATGTATTGCTATATCACATGTCAAGTCCATTACGTGGACTTGGGAGTTTACCGCCTTTAGCATATGAACATTTTGGGAGATTAATTAGTGGAAAATGAGTAGTGAAAAGAAAGGAGCAAGAATAAAATCTTCAAAATATATACATAAATATCGATATCTTAAAAATATCATTTTAGTTAAATAATTTCATATAGTGTATTTATATTGTATTATATTTCAGTTGATTATATTTCCATTATACATTTACGTGAGTATTTTATAGTACAAGTTTTTAATTTAATGTAATTTACAATCACAAAATTTGATTTGGAATTAAAATTTTACATGTAATAATAAGAATGGATGCTATTAGGATAGATATCTTTAATTGATCTATTTAAATTACAACAAGAGATCAAGTTTGGGGTCACACATATGTAACATATGCGCCAAATTAAGTATAGGCACTTTAAGATTGATATATCTCACATAGTTTTAGATTTAAGATATCTATACTAATTTATGAATATAAAAAGATATTTACTCGATGACTGATTCATCCAACGGGTAGTAGTGTAACGATTCTTGGGTCTCCTAGTAATTGGGAGGTTCAAGGTTCAAATCTCAGCTACGTGTTAAGGCGACCTATTACCGACTGTTTGGATACACCGATGATGGGGCACCACGATAATATGGTTTAATCCATGTGTTAGCCGAGAGCTTAAACTTCCATCCTTACACGGTTCCATGACCGGTGTGAGTTGGTGATGCCACAAAGAGCCAAGGCTCACTCCTAGATAACCTCAACAAAAAAAATTATGATAACTGATTTTATGGTGTCATCTAAAATATCAATATAAAACTTGATTAGAATTTTTGTTTCTATTTCATATATCTACATTTGTGAAAGCACCATAAAAGTGCTAGACATCAATCAACTATGACATTATTACATAGTTGATTGATAGTTAACAACTGTTCAACACTCTATACCCAACGTCAAGACTAAATGTAGCATCCTCGACTATAAACTAATCGCTGCAATATTACTATAGTTAAATTCGCAGCATTTGTCAGTCTCTACTACTGATCGTTGCATCTATTTGAGGCTCATTAGTTTTTTTGGATCATGATGGTAGTTGTATTCCCGTACTCAGGTTAACTGTTGGGTTGTTAAGAGAGGAACTCAGGGAGAGCTTAAAAATCTACGTAGTTTAACCGATACAAGATAGAGAAGAAAATTTTTTCCTTGTAAAGTGAAATACAGCCCCACCTTACAATAATACATCACCTTTGTATGGGTGCGAATATAGTGAAGGTAGAATATCTTCGAAAAGACCTTGTCAATGCCGTCCCTTTGATTCTTTCATCCATTCGAAAAGACAGACTCAATTAATTCACAAGCATAATCAAGGTACAAGGAAGTCGTCAATGACAGAGCGATCTCAAATGCATACGACAGGCTTGAACTATTTTTCCTCGACGAATCTCTGTAGTAGTAAAGATTTAGGATAAGGATTCTCATGATCGTACTTAACCACTTTTCATCAATGTGTTGTGTTGAATTATTGTCGATTGCTTTTCTGATCAAAAAATTAGGGAAGCTGCGTCGATTCCATTTGTGTATCGTATGGACCAATCTTACCTAATTGCATTATAAATAGGATGGTTATTTTATAATGGAAATTATCTTCACTAAAGAGTTATTCCTGTTTCTTAGATTGAACTGGTATTGGAGATGAAAGGATTGTGAAGTCCATGATTTGGGTGGTGCCTGAAGATGCAGAGGTAGCGTGTTGCTCAGCCATGAATGACTTACCCGCATTTGTGCATTGCGAAATGTGACCAGGAAATTGACGAGTGTGTTTGCGGAAAGTCATTCTTGACTGCGCATTGGCTCGCTTTTCAAGCTACGCCCTACATCATCCTATGCTAACTTTCGTCAACGTATGGCGAAATCTCAGTGTATCGTTTGTACAAGTTGCAAGGACTGATTAACTTTCTCTATAAAATTTGATGACATATCAATTGATGATATTAAACTTAACAGTAATATGTGGATTGTAGTTCCGATTTAATAAAAGAAATAGGTAGGACTGATTCTCAAGCCCTTGGGAATGGTTGATTACCATTTCTTTGAATTATTGTTGTTTATGTATTTACTATATATGTTTGTAAGGTTGACTGGTCAATCAACGAATGGGCTATTTATCATTTTGCGAGGTGGATATATAATTAGTTATTTAACTAGCAATCGCATGTGAGATGTGTGATGTTAACGCCGAAAGCGAAATGTTGGTGAGTGAAAAAAAAATTGAAGCATAAAACAAAGGATTATGATATGTCAAGTTGGAAATTGAAAAATTGAACAAAATAGTGGAAACTGGAGTAGTAGAAAAGATATGGATTGCAAAAGAAGTGAAGTATTTTGAAACAAAAGGGTCACTGGGGATCCAAAGGGGAGTGTTAAGGACATGGAATGAAGACGGAATTTCTCTTGTATGTGTGATTGCAGAAGAGGTGTTGAGGATTTTTTTGCTTAGCGCCAGAATGAAAAAGGGGTGAAATCCGAAGGGCGGATAAGTAGGTAACTCTTGATATAGCTGTGAAGGTAAGCTGATTTCTTTCCATGCACCCAATGTTAATAGTGGCTCTTCGCAAAGTAAGCCCTTGAGATTTGTGGATTGAAAATGGCCAAGTCATTTTAAGTTGTAATTGCCTTTGGTTACTCCTAGAAATGGGCGGAATCAGAACATGGGAAGGGTTGTTGGCACCCCATTGGGCCCCTGTGTATTGAACAAATGTGATGACGACAAATAAAGGAAAATCAGATAGACCAGACAAATGTCATAAACAATGTTCATGATAGAGCCAATAGCACCATTTAGAAGACATGTTGCAACCCAAAAATTTGCGGAAAGCATGACTTTCTGGTTGACACAGAGAAGAAGTTTGTGTTGCAATCGATGGATCATCAGCTTATCCTGAGTCAGCACACCCAATGTTTTGAGCAATGGATTTGGCAACGAGAGAGTTAAGGGCCAATGAAACTCATTTAATCAATTAGAATATATTGGATATGTTTAAGCGAGTCTTGAAAATATGACAAAGCCTGACCTTCCAAGGGTTTGAGTTCTCTTAGGGGAATGTGTGCCCTTCCACTCTGCAACCATCTTCGTCGCCTAATTGAAATTATCATTCACATGAAGTAAAACAAAGGAATCATGCCTACATTTTTACATACAAACAAATTTTCTATCGGCTTCCCATTTATTGATGGAAATTGAGGATGGCAACAACAAGACAAAGGCTCTCAAAGCGGTCGTAGGTGTCCAAGGTATGCTATTTCTTGCTCTTCACTTTCAATGTTCAAACCCTAACATTAATTTTATTCTTCTGCATAATTTGATATATTGATAAATGTCTGTAATACATGGGTGGATTTTGTGGTGGTGGACATGAAGGAGAAGCAGATAACGGTAATAGGAGATGTAGACCCCGAATATTTGACCTCCAAACTTAGAGGGTTCGACTTCACAAAGTCAATGACCGTGGGTCCTACAACAGAGGAGAAAATAGAGGGCGAGAAAAAGGAGTAGAAGAAGCATCAGAGTGATGCAAAGAAGGAAAACAAACAAGAAATTAAATAAATTGTGTATTTTCCCAGTAGTTACGAGTACTGATACTAATTGAGTAGCTTGAGAGACCATGTATTTGTAATCTTGCATGAATCACACTTAGCATAGAATAGTTGTGTGTTGATATGAATTTTGTTTTATCTATGTTTGAGTAGCTTATACTGCTCCACGTCATCACCAAGCAAGCTTTGAAGTCTTCATATGGTCATGCAACAAATATATGCATTAAACCAACATTAGTGTCTACGTTTTGATTATATGTAGACATCCAAGCTAGCATTGGTTTCCTTACCTATCACCTTGAATCTTGTGTAAAACCAATTCCTAAACTCATTAACATGTCTCACCCGAATCTGCATTTAAATCTATTATTGTAATGCCCCTTTCTACATTACACCTATTCACCCTATGGCGATCGAGTGCTAAGCATGGAGTGTCATTGTGCCTTAAATCGACCTCGATTGCTGACCATTATGACTATAATTGATAATTATTTCACAAGCTGTAAAATGATAATAATGATAATAATAATAATAATGACATTATGATTGTATTATCGATCAACGATTGTATTTTATTATTACCTTCTTTATATCGATTGTTATCGATATCATCCTCTGTTATCGTTAAACTATCCTTTTGATTTGTTTGTCACTCCCGCTGATCGAGCCTCGTTGCGCAAATGAGGAAGAGTAGGTTTTGTGGTGGCGCCACGGTTCGGGAGTGGCGTTCGCGTAAATATTTCTTTTAATCGCTCAACCCACCCACTTTTTCAGGAGATACAACATGGTCACGAGCCGACGCATGGCTAGTTAGCTTGACTGGGTGTTTTAGGCTTCAAGACTACACAAGCAGTATTAAGGCTCGTGTAACCATTCGCTTATTGTGGTGCCCCTTTCCTTTTACCGCTGGGGCATACCTGAGATCCAGAAAAATAAAAATAAAATAGAATAACGATATAAATAGAATGAGTTTTAGAATAAAATAAATAAAAATAGAATAACAATAATAATGAAAGTAAATTTTTGAAACAAATAAATTTAAAAAATGGAAATGGAGTGGAGGGCGTGGGAAGGCACGTGTTTTCTTGGCAAGGCACAAAAGTTTGGTGAATGTAATCAAGCGCTTGACCAAATGAAAGAAAGGGGACAGTTTTCGAGAGAATTGAAGGCAGGTGGGTGAGAGTTGGGTCAGTTTGGCAGGGGGCGCCCTCAATAGCTGTCACAGTCTCACCGAATGCATTAAACAATTTCCCAAAACCACTCAATGCTGGACCAACACACTCCTAGCCTATGCCTATACCAAACGTGGAGCGTAGAACTGAAATTCTCCTAGGAAAGTGTCGTGAGGAAGTTGCCAGGAAACCTCCTTCCCACTTGTACAAACGCCACTTATTTCTTATCCTTTCCCTGAGTCTCTATCTTTCATATCCTTGTTGTGTGTCTTGCAGTGCACGCATTCATTCCTCTGTCTCCTCCAGTTCTAGTTTCATTACTAGCATTTGTATACCCAAAAAAAAAAAAAAGGCGCATAACCTCCTTTCATGGCTTCCACACCGTCCTCTTCCTCTGTTACACCACCTCAACTCATCGATAACATCATTCAGCTCCATGCTAATCGCACCCCATCAGATTCCGAGCTGCAAGGATTAGATCAATTAATAGCCCACATTCAAGGGTCTTCCTCGTTTGGAGAGAGAAACTGAGTTGTACACGACCATTAAAGAATGTATCCAGTTAATCTTCCAAGGTGCAATCTCGTGTTGTTCTCGGAAGGCAAGAAAACAGTTTCGGAGCATGCGCTTGGTGTGGTTTTCCAGTCACACGAGGAACTGAAAAAAAAAAAAAAAAAAAAGGGAGGCAAGGAAGTGGTGTTAGTGTCTATGGCGGCTGACAGGGACGAGGAGGTCATCCACACCCACGGGCATAGGAGATCTATGCAATGTTGGAGAAAATGTCTTGGGAGATGAAGGTAGCAGGATATTTTTCAGATCCAGATCAAGTACTGAGTTTGTTCTCCAAAATCATTTTTGTGTGGCAGTGAGAGTGTTACAAGGAGACCGTATGTTGACGCGATGGGAGGATCATTTTATGTGTTCTGTCCATTCCATTTCTGGTCATGTTTGTACCCCGTTCTGTCCGTTCTGTTTTTGTAATGTGTTGTGCATCTGTGTAGTGTGAATGTGCCCGTTCTTTCGTATGTATATTGTGCTTGTTTTCTGTGCTTGTATTTCTGTTTGTGGCCACTGTGTGCATTATTTCAGATTAGAAAACAGAGAAAAAAATGGAGGCGGCATCTTATCATAAGTTCATGAGATTAGTTGAACGGCCATTAATGTCGCAGGGTAAACAGAGAAACCGAGGACAAGGTCAGTCAATGTTTCTTCCATTATTTATGTTTATAGGCGGTTTCAACATCAAGAGTTCAGTAAAAATGTTTAGGGTTTGTAAGCTTTCGCTTGTTTTTCAAAGATTCTTAAAGAGTTTTTATTCCTCTCGCAATGTTTTTAATGTTTTCCTACTATCGTAGCATTTCCGCTACGTTACTATGTTTGATATGGATTTATGTTATTTATTCTATCACAATTGAGTCTTGTGGTGGTTTAGTAATCTATGATATTGTGGCGGTTTAGTGTTTTTCTATTGCAGTATATAACTTGAGGGGGTAGATTTTAAATTTCTATGCTAATTCATTCTCTACATGTTAAATAAGATAGATAATCCAACTCTTTATTGCTTTTGTAAATTACAATCTATTGAAAGGTCTAATAAGTTAGGGTTTGCTTTACTCTAGAAAATCTTCATCATCCAACTTCACCTTATTTGTAGTTTTGACTCTTTGATCTTTCTAGCGTTTACAATTTTTACACGTTCTTGTAATTCGAGTAACTAATTTATGTGTTAGATATGTTTATTGTCCTGGTTATTGAGACTTCAGCACTTTGTTTTCCCTTAGTTTTAGTAAGTAATGTATATGTTGGATTTATTTAGTGTTTTGGATATGAGGGCCACCTTTAATTGGTATTCACACTGATGTTTGTTTTTCCATTTTCTTCAGAGTCTCAGAAATTATATTTAGGGGTTAGTGAAATTCCTCGGTTGCTAATATCTATGTACCAATGTAGTTAACATGTAGGATTTAGAGAAATAATCCAATACCGAGTAATGGCTAGTTGCAAGCTACTGGTAGATTAAATGTGGTCCTTGATTATATGTTACTTGTGTTTATCTGTATTAAGTTTAGTGCATTGGTTGTGTGGGTTTTCTATGGTGGTTGTGATGCTCTTCAGAGCAGAGTGCTTCTATCTTCCCGGAGTTGCTCCCGAGGATTCCAAGAAGGCATGTTTCAATCACCCCTTTCCTATGCCAAGCATGGCCGTTAACAGGATATGGATCTTTAGCAGGCGGAGGAAGAGAAGTTCACGGGTTGTGTTGTTGTTGCCCGAGCCTTGGTCGACGTGGTTGTTGGTTGGAAGAATTCTAATCAGGCATGTTAAATCTACTCCTTGTAATAGTTTTCTACTTTCTTTCAGTATCTTGAAATGAATATTCTTTCCTCTTGAATGGCGCCTAGACAAAATGTTTTCATGGTTGTTTATATCACTGCCTGATTGTGTTGGTTGTTCCTTTAAATCTCGATCCAATTTCGCTGGTTTTGCTTGGAATGTTCTTTCCTCCTTATAGCTTACTCTATTTCATATTTGTCTAAATGGGTTACTGCAATTTTGAGTGATGCAATCTAGTTCGTAGGGAAGGAAACATTATTGAGTTTTGTTTGCTTATATGACTCTCTTTTAAAAGAATTCTGTGATGGTATTTTAATTGAAGGCTTACTGTATGGAAAGTTAAGCCTTCATATCGCTATTTGCTTGAATAAATACGTTTTTCCTGTTTAGGGCTCTCCTGTTTTGCTAAAGGTACATTAATAGTGACATTGTGTTCTGAAACTTGTTTAAGCCTGTGGGCATTCCTTACTTTTGTTTAATTAGAAAATGGCATTAGGGTTTTGTTTTAGAACTGTACATGGTTGACTTTTGTACCCAGTTCTAGGAGATGGATAACCTGACATCTATTTTGGCCTCTACGTGTTGAGAAAATTACTATACCTACTTCCTGGTTCAAACTATTGTTTGATTAAAGTAAGGGGGAAACATTGTAAGTTTAATTGAATGAAACCTCTCAATTTTTATTAAGGGTCACGAGCAAGCTATTAATAGCTGGACTGAAACAAAAGTTGTAGGTGAATCCATGGTATTGGACTCGTGAACTCGCTTCCTGTTAGATGACAGCTGATTTCAGTGATAATATAATAGGTGACTGTTATATTTATCTGTTTGATATTTGCTAGACTTTTCCTTGATAAGCCCACATGGATCGGGTAAAATTTTCCATCTTCTATACCATTGGCAAGGAGCTCATAGAACTTCTAGGCCTGACTACACTGCGTAACCTTCCTGATGGATATGTGTGTTGGTTCTTATTTTTGTGCTTGCACTCGTGGTAGGGTCCTTTGAGTCTGGGGCATCATTGGTGTTTTACCCTCTGCGTAGCGAATCCCTTTGTTTTCGAACTCGAATATCTTATACTTCAAACTTGGTTACTAAAAGGTCCCATTTTGTGGCCTTGTTAAGGAAATCAATTTTTATTTTAATGCTTATTGACATTGTCTGAAATATATAAAAAAAATTATTAACGACGTTTGGGTTTAGTCTTCCCTTATATTATGTAGAGAAGTTTACGATTAGATAAGGTTTGTTGGTAGAATAATGGCCCCTTTTGTGTCTCATTTGTATGCTTTTGGAAGAGTGGATTTGTTGTTAACTAGTACTACGTTTAAGAAATCCTATAAGGAGGTAGTGGTAAACTCCTTGGTTAAAACTGAAACTATAGTTGTTTTTCTTTTAAGGGCGTCGAACCCATATTACTATGAAGCCTCCCCTTGGGAGAATTGGATAACGTCGTTTTGTTTCGTGCCTACGATCATAATTAGTATGTTTTGTCTTCTCTTGGACCCCTTTAGTTGGATGGAGTAAGTTTTGGATTCCAATCACGTAATCCATAGGATTACATGAAGGAGATATCAACACTCTTGACCTTCTTGTTCCTAACCCATAAGGTCTTGCCTTGATTTATGTGATTTTGTTCTTACTGGTGTTTTGACTTTCTCCTTGCTGGATGGTTTAGAATTCTTTCTCATGCGAATAATTTTGGAGTTGTGGGTTGTGTTTTAATCCATTTTTGAATTAGAACTTTCCTTTCTTGATATTGTTAAATGTTAGCTTACTGTTGCAATGTGTAGCCTTAACATGCTCAGTTCTTGCGAACTGATTCTAGCTAGTATTTGTGTAGATGGATTATGCGAGTAGATTAAAGGAAAGAGTTGTAAAGGTTTCATCAGTGAAAATTATGAAGTTCTTTGTAAAAGTGTTCTATGTGTTGTAAATTGTGTAATATTGCTTGTAAAGAGTTTATATGACCTCTTGCCTGGAATTGTTCGGAAAATTCGTGAAGAAGTTGTTTGTCTTTTTTTGTAATTTGGCTGGTAACTCTTCTTAGTGAGAAATATTATTCAATCTTTTCACTGGCATAAGCATTGTAAAACTTTGATCTTGAGAATTAAGTGTTAATTTAAATCTCTCTAAGACCTTGTATTGATGTATTCCATGTAAGCTTTAAAGGGGTGGCCTTCCTTATGTGTTACTTAAAAGTTTTATTCAAAGAAATATGTTGTGGAGGAGATCCCCTTGAAAACAAACAATGCCTTAAGTAATCAAGAGTGAGACTATCCTTGCAAAGTGATTTTATATAACGTGTTATCCCTAACTGAACTAGTAAACACTACTCTTTTGGTGAACGCTAAAGACAAGCTTAAAGGAGAACAATGGTTAGTTTCTAATAAGATTTAACAAGTAAGAGAAGAAAATTTTGAAACCACTCAATCTATCTCTCAGCCTATTTAAAAGTAAGTAGCTTCCTCTTAATAAGCTCTTTCGGTGAAGCCTAAGTAAGAGCGTCAATGATTACGTATAAAACCTCAAGCTCCAATTAAACCTCAGTAAGAACAAATGATGTCTCAAGGATGAACTCAATTGACCTTCTTCCTTTAACTTTATCCGAGGTACCTTGTAATTTTCTCTTAAGTTGTTAAACGTGAACCTATGTTGTCATGTCGAAAAAGAAAAGTAAATTGTCCTTGAAATGTGTGAAAAGCGTTTGAATTTGTATGTTGTCTTTATGGCCATCCTTGTTTCAAGTTGTTCACAATTATCTGTTAGTTGTATACTTGGTGACGACATGTTGCATCATGTTATGTGTCAAAAAGCGAGTCAAAAAAATTTATCCATCCTTGTATATTTCACCGTGTTGTTGTCCTGTTGACGACATGTGTGTCTTTTTTGGGTCAAGTCAAGTTCAAAAAAATTATCCTATATTTCACTGTGTTGTCTTGGTCGCTACACTTGGTATCGAGCGTAGGTTCATGCTCTCGAACCTATGGGATGGATTGGTGTTGTATGGTGATGTTACATGATGGTGATGGTGTTACATGATGATACTTTTGCATGATGATGATGATGTTGCATGATGGTGGTTGATATTGTAAGAGTAATGTTCTTTAAACGTGATGTGATTATTGTCGTAATTGTGTTTTGTGAATGCACATGATGTGTATGCCACCTTGTGCGTGTTTGTGAGCATGTTGGTATGTTGGGGATGGGATTATTCTCTCTCCTTCTTATGGATTCTATGAAGAGTTCACGGTGAATTACTTGCTTGTGATGTGTGAAAAGAATTATAAAGTGGATGACATAGTGTTAGAGCATTGTGACATATTGTGATATGTAAGTGTATCAATGTGTTGTATGACTAGATTGATGTTAAAAGAAATGAGTTGTATCATGATGTTTTTACCATGTTTTGAAGAAATGTGTGCACCACCTTGTTATGTAGTAATGGATGTTAAGTTGAGATGTACTATGTTCATCGTATGTATGATTTGTGTGAAATATGTAATGCTTCATGTTGTGATTTTGGGTCATGCGGTGAGTGTATGAACCCTATCGTATGGTGATTGCACTTTGGGTGCAGAAAGTGGTAAAGTGATGTGTTACACTCAGTGAATGTATGATTGTGACCCACCTTGTATATGTACCACCGTTATGTTAGTGATGTTGTTGTATGTTATGTTGTGAACCTTACGCTAACCGATCCTGAGGGAAATCGGTAGAAGTGTATGTTGAGAGTGAGGAATGGTGTACCATGGGTCAATAACTCGAGCAAAACTCGGTTTAGTAGACAACCCGTGATCCTTCCTCTCTCCCTATGTGGTCATATGTATGCAATCTTAGTATATCTATGACTATGTTTAGCCTTGTCGAAGTGGTGGCGGGATGATTCGGATGGAGGTGATGACAAATTGTATTATTGATATGTTTTTTTGAGCCGAGGCTCGATGTTCCGAAAAGCTTTAGCAAATCGTTGAGTACCCCTTGGTGGCTAGATAAGGCCACATAGTTAGCGTAATGTGACATTATTATAAGTTGATTTTATTCAGTAACTTGAGCTTTTACTTTATTTTGCAAGGACCAACATCTTTTCTTGATTGCAATGCTTTACAATTTTGGGCATTTCCTTGGTTTGTGGCACTAACATGGGGATTTTGATACTAACTTTGGCTATTTGGCCATTTATTTTAGCTTGATTTGGGGTCTTCTTTTAAATTTGGAATTCTTACCACCTTGCCCAAGGCTTGTACTTTGCCACTTGGCACTTTGGATTGGATTGTTGTGCTGGTTCTATTGTCGTGATGTGTGGAATAGGGTCATAGGATGCACCATGGATTGGTTGGACCTATGGACCCGCTTCGTTGTATGGGGGTACGCCCCAAGGAGTACATATAACTAGCGGGTTGTTGAACCACACGTTATTATGTCACTTGGGTTAGGAGTGTTCGAACTCTATGTGTCTTGGACCATAGGGTCAACCGGCCTCCTTGAGGGAGGCATAAGAGTTTGAGGGAGGCATAAGAGACTTGAGGGAGGCATAAGAGTTTGAGGGAGGCATAAGAGACTTGAGGGAGGCATAAGAGACTTGAGGGAGGCATAAGAGTTTGAGGGAGGCATAAGAGTTTGAGGGAGGCATAAGAGACTTGAGGGAGGCATAAGAGTTTGAGGGAGGCTTATGATATTTGTCTGTATGGTTGATGTTTCGGGATATATGTTGAGTTATTGTGATGTTTTGGTAGTGGTATTTTGATGTATGTGTTACTCATGTCAGATGGATATGTGTTGTGATGTTGTGGATATGTCATTGATTCCCTTGTGGACACTATGTACCTGTAGCATGGTTTGGTGTTATGTGAATTTTTCATTGATGCAAATTGAGGAAATGTCTGGTGGATTGTAGTACTGTTTTGGTTAAGTATTTTGGTATGTCAGTCATTGATGTGTGTCGAGTACTATGTTATGTGGACTGTGCCTATTCCATTCCGTATTTGAGTAACCTTTTGTGGTGTAATACAATCTTGAAGTATATACTTGTGTACTTGTGAATCCGTAGGGTCTTGTGAACCTGATAGGGTGTTGTGTTAGCAGTTCATGTTGGGCACCCACAATAAGGAATAAATCAAAACTCTTCAATGATGATATTTTTTTTTTAAGAAACTAAAACTAGAAATAATGATAATGGAAAGAGACTAATGAAATGATGAACAAGAAAGAACTGCCAATCTTCACAGAACCTTGAAAGTTAAAATTTCTACCAAATGTTCCTAAGGCTACCCTGTGGCCGTGCTTTAATCAACTAAAATTTTAAACCATAGGGTGTGTTTGCTTCTTTATCTTCCCTTGTTGCGTACCATTTCTTTTCCTCTGTGTAATGTCGCATCGAGGACGATGCTTTCTTAAGGGGAGGAGAATGTAATGCCCTATTCTACATTACACCTATTCACCCTGTGGTGATCGAGTGCTAAGCATGGAGTGTCGTTGTGCCTTCTTAAATCGACCTCGATTGCTGACCATTATGACTATAATTGATAATTATTTCACAAGCTGTAAAATGATAATAATGATAATAATAATAATAATGACATTATGATTGTATTATCAATCAACGATTGTATTTTATTATTACCTTCTTTATATCGATTGTTATCGAGATCATCCTCTTTTATCATTAAACTATCCTTTTGATTTGTTTGTCGCTCCCGCTGATCGAGCCTCGTTGTGCAAATGAGGAAGAGTAGGTTTTGTGGTGGCACCACGGTTTGGGAGTGGCGTTCACGTAAATATTTCTTTTAATCGCTCAACCCACCCACTTTTTCAAGAGATACAACATGGTCACGAGCCGACGCATGGCTAGTTAGCTTGACTGGGCGTTTTAGGCTTCAAGACTACACAAGCAGTATTAAGGCTCGTGTAACCATTCGCTTATTGTGGTGCCCCCTTTCCTTTTACCGCTGGGGCATACCTGAGATCCATAAAAAAAAAAATAAAATAGAATAACGATATAAATAGAATGAGTTTTAGAATAAAATAAATAAAAATAAAATAACAATAATAATGAAAGTAAAAATTGTGAAACAAATTGTAACACACCAAAAATACCAACACAAGGACAACACAGTGAAATACAGGATAACTTTTTTTTTTTTTTTTTTTGGACTTGCTTTGACTCAACACGACACAACATGTCGTCACAAGGTTACAACCAACACTAGGAACCACTTGTTATGGGGGAGACCACAAGGTCAACACGGAAACGTTCACACCTATCAAGGACAATGTACTCTTCTTTTGACAAGACAACATGGAAGTCCAATCCACATGACACACTCATAGCTAGGGCATCCCATGAGGAATTTCTTGTTAAATTTTCTTGTTTACTAAAGTGTCTCTTAATTCTTAACTTACGTTCTTATAAAATTTCATGTAATGATTCACACAATTCTTTTCACAAGGGAGAACTTCTTTATTTTCAGCGGTTGACTAAATAGCTTAAGGCCGGAGCTTTCTATTCTAGGATCATCAATTAAATCTTTTTATTCATTTGATTTTAGAACATTTTCCATTTCTTACAAGGTTAATTAATCTATTCAAGCCACTAACATAAGTTCCACACCTCTGTTACATGGTGAAGGCATAAGCTCCGATTGAGTGAAAAGTACTTTGCTTAGGGTTCATAACAATAGCCTTCTTGTTTAAAGATCAAATTTTGACCTTGCTTAAGAAATATCATCATGAATCAAGGCAAGGGTTAATAGAAACAGACAACAAAATTTAGCTTGTGGTCACATTGTTTACTATCCGTCTTTTATTGAGGTTAAGAGTTTATCAAGATTGGTTAAATGTTCCATCTAGACTTTACTTTATTAAGTTTGACAAAGGAGAACATTTCAAACGATAGAGAGATATTTAAGGTTTTATTAATCAATTTCCCTCCTACTCAATAAATCCTATCATCTTCTAAAATCTAACCATTGATTTCACCATGAGATCATTTAAGGTTTCACCAAAAAGATAGTGTTTATTAGTTTAGCTCGGGGAAAAAACAAGTAATCATATTTTGTTACAAAAGATAGATTCCTCTTGATTGTTCCAGGTCTCAAAGGTTATCAAGTAGATCACATCTACATAATATATTCATATATATAAATTTTTAGTTTAACTTTTATCAGGATTATCTAGCTCACTTTATAGTGCTTACAAACTCATTGCTACTAAGCCTTAGGAGGATTTACAACTCAACGTTTTAACTCAAGAGCAAAGTTTAACAAGAATTGTTTGTGGGAACAAAACAAGGTTATATCAATTCATTCCAACATGATGCACAAATCAAAGGAACATACCATCTCTATTGAACCATGACTAGGGAGCAAGAGAGTAATAACATGGGACATGCCCCGCTACTATACTAAGGGTTAAAGTTCACTAGAATATCCCATAACCAAGCGGTAATCAAATTTCATCTTTCACATGATAACAAACAAGCCAAAGTTTCAACAGTTACAACAACAATACTCTATAATACATTTACTAGGCACTGACCCTTCTTCTAAAATGTCCAAAGGCCCTTTCCAAATTTTATAACATAATACACATTTGTACAAAGGAACATCATAACCAAGATTGATGCAATAATCTACAAGTCTTTCCATCATCTAACCACGTAAGCCATCTCGCAATTAATTAATAACCCGGTCGGGCCGCGAAACCGAGCAAGATAAGACTATACATAGCAACAATAAGCTACTAGCTAACAATACCATGAAAGGAAACATTCTATTTCAGGAAATGGATCAAAGTACTAATCTCCAACAACCTTTTGAAACAAGATATAATTTTCAACATATCAACTAAGAAGAAAACCATAAGTTTTAGTTATGAAAATACCTCTAAAACTACAAAAGTTTGACAACCAAATACGCAAGACTATGAAATTTAAATGATTAGACACAAGAGTTGAGAGTATTAGGATTTCAATCATATAATCCCGTAGATTACGTGATTGAAATCTAAAGTGTAACCCATCAATCCACATTCTCAAGGTGAAGTCAAAAGATAAAAACCAGACCCGATCTTAGCTGCCAAAAGAATATAGTTTTGGAATCGTTCCGTAGGGCCATAGGCCTAATAGGCTAGAAACGAACAACGAGGGTAATAACAAAGTTCCATCATGTAATCAAAAAGGTTTTAAGGATGAAAATCTTATATTCAACCCACAACCATTATATCTTAGGTAATAAGTGACTTCATAGCTAATAAGGATGAGTGGAAATGACGATAAGAATGTCCGGAATAGGCATTGTCTAACAGCCTACCTACTGAACATAACCAGGGCCGGAATAGCGAAAAGCCTCATTAATACCCAAGTTGAGTAGGCAATCTAGTACTCTAAACACATCCTTGCAATTTTCATAATACCTTAGATTTATAACCCTCCCGTTCTAGAGGAACATAGCCATGAATCTAGACTTGGTTGATATTTTCCGACGTCAACTCACTTTCTAATATCATAAACGATGTATACAAAGGAAAAGGTCTCTCAACTCTCCTTAATTTACATCTCATCACTAAGTTTATGGTAACCTATGCAGAGATTAAACACATAATATACCATTGAAGATAGATATCCTCCAATAACGAACTTCTATAACGATGTAATTACAATTATTACGCTCGACACATAAACAAACTATTCCATAGCTTCTTTTCCCTTTTTGACAACAAAATATATTCACGACCTTCCATCACAATCATTCTAAATTTGCAATGAAAGGTCACTCATCAAGAAGGAAGTACAAAACAAGTTTGACTAAATTAAGGAACTTCATGTTACCTTAAGCGATTGATGAAACCTTAACTTTCACGAACCGTGAAAGATATTACCTTACTCCATCAAGGCATTATGTCTATACATGATTAAATCGATCACACAAGGAATCATCAACATACCATATCTTAACACCATAAAGGTCATTAATTTTATCAAATTTTACTCATCGAAAGAGTAGAATCAAAATGGGGTTCTATCAATAATTTATGCCCTTCTATCAACCCAGACATGTTTTCGCCCAAAACTTCCTTCTTGACAAGCATATATATTGAAATTCTAATTTCCAAAAGCCCTAATAATTTACACAATACACGAAGTGCATAATCACGCTTATCATAAAAAAAAATAATAATTTTAACTGTAAGTTTTCCTCTAGGGCGACAACATAACAGGAAACCAATACTAGTCAACACTGCAACGTTCTAGGGGCGATTACATACCCAGGTTCACGAAAGAAACAACGACATTTTTGCAGAAGGAAGTAACTTTAAAATTTTATATATATATATATATATATATATATTTCATATGATCAATCAAAGCATACACTGAGAACCTTTGTTTGTTTTAAATATAAAAGGGTTGGATCACGTCAACAAGAACAACCAATAGAGGCAAATCCAGAAGTAACAAACTGTTAACCATATACTGAACGCAAATCCACAAAATCACAGATTTAAACCAATTTCTAGAAAGAAAAAGTTTCATTTCAAGAGGTTTATTAGATACTAGCATATTATGTATATGGTTAGTCTATCTTTCCTGTTTTAACACATCCACCAGTCGTGAACATCCAGGCGAGGGGATCACATGACCACACGCCTTCCGCTTTATCCTCTGCTTCACTGGTCTTTTCTTGCAATATACCACACCAGGATTCCCTTTTGAAGGCACGACTAGAAGAATGCAATAGGTGGCTGTCCAAACACTAGATTGCTTCAATGCAGCTACTTTGGGGGTGAGAGTCGAACTGCTTACCACTCAGTCCGAGAGCACTTGCGCTAGAACGCTAAACACCGACCAAGGTTTGAAGCTCGGACACAAGACATAAAGATTACATCGCTCCTGGTTCTGAAAGGCATCTACCGTATTGATACACAATCCTTTTTCCTTCATCGATTTGAGGACAGCATCACACTCTCGGTGCAACCATTGCACCAAGAAGCTTGTAAGGTGTGATAATTCCAATGAAGACCCTTTATGCCTCGCCAACATAGAGACTTGTAGAAGATGCTCATATAGTTGCAAGGCAAATTGTGCTTCATGAATACTCGATATGAAACAGATCCGCCCCTATCGATTCTCTTCCATGAGTTACGTCGTAAGACAGCAAGAAAACAATAGAGAAACTTAACAATAAATTTCATCAGGTCTTCTGGTAATACTCCCACTGTCACGAATCGGTTTTTTTTTTGGATATACAACTCAATGCAAGCTCTGGATCTGAGAAATATCCTGCTACCTTCATCTCCCAAGACATTTTCTCCAACATTGCATAGATCTCCTGTGCCCGTGGGTGTGATCTGTCCCTTACACAAAAGCATGCACCATTTTATTGCCTTTAAACCAACTACATCCAAGTTTCTTTTTAATTCCTCTATCCTTCATCGATCTCCTTCCTGCACCCTCTCTCTCCTTTCACCCCTCGCCATGAGAGCCTGCCTCACTCCTGCTGTCACTTAATCGATTTTGATACAAAATATCTTGAAGGAGAATCCCGACTTTGAGGGTGTAATCGATGCTGGACAGATAACAACAAAGTTGGGCCACCTGCTTGTTGGAGCGCTCAAACAGGCTTCTACTACTGCAACATGTCTGCTGCCTAGCTAATTACTGTTGCAGGCAGTTGCTGTGGATCCCCCAACAAGAACACACCATACAACACCCAATGAACATGGAGGTAACACGCCTACTTCCCTAGCTTGTAGCTTCATCTATAACCACCATATCAAACCCATGGGCTAGGCGCTGGAAAAACTTCTGTTCGGAACTAGAAACAGCAGTGAACGCAATCTCAGCCTCATTGCAAAACTTGCCTCAAGATTTGATCGAGCTTCTTCCATGTTAGATTTGCCACCTGGATAGAAGTGACTCCCAAAATGAAAAGGCAAGACAGCTCAACTAAAACTTTATCTCGTCCTTCTACTATGGCTGCAAGGTTCTGCAACAACTGGTCTCCACTGTGGTCGCGTGCATCTAGAACATCAGGATCAACATATGTGGAAGTGTAATCATATGTCCATGACGAATGTAAAGGATCTGGTATGCTTCCTGGATCGATCGCTTGCCTAGATCGAACTCGCCCAATCCGACCTTGAAAGCTTGAATGATGTCAGCGACAAATTTGCAGAAGACATGATACCTGGTTGCTCAAGCTCTGGCACATGTCGTCTACAGATCCCAACATAATCTCATTTGCCTCACAGGTCCCGGGGTCGAATCCATGAGGAAGCCGTAAATAAAAGCTTCAGAGGGGGAACATATTTACACAGGATTTCTCAGGAAATTGTTGGAGGACTTAGCACCCTCTCTCACAGCTCTGTTTCTGTGTAGAAACTCTCTCACGCAACACCAGGGTGACAGACCTTCATTCCACCATCAGCGAATCCACTACCCAGAACACACTGAAGAAATTCATCTGTTTCAGCATTTGATGGAGCGCAACAAGCATTCGTGGTTTTGGGTAGAAACAACAGGAGACCACGTGACAGCAGGTGGAGTCAACAGAAGATTTGCAGATCCAAAAATTTAATAAAAGGAAGATGCGCCCCACACTCCACCGACTCCCACTGTCCCACGCCAAACAAGAAACATAAATTGCCACCTAACTGCCAGCTACCATAACATAAATTTTTTTATTTTATTCTATTTTGGAGCCCCGCATGTGGGACAGCCTCTGCCTGGAGCACAATGAACGGGCATTACATAAATAAATTTAAAAAATGGAAATGGAGTGGAGGGCGTGGGAAGGCACGTGTTTTCTTGGCAAGGCGCAGAAGTTTGGTGAATGTAATCAAGCGCTTGACCAAATGAAAGAAAGGGGATAGTTTTTCAGAGAGAATTGAAGGCAGGTGGGTGAGAGTTGGGTCAGTTTGGCAGGGGGCGCCCTCAATAGCTGTCACAGTCTCACCGAATGCATTAAACAATTTCCCAAAACCACTCAATGCTGGACCAGCACACTCCTAGCCTATGCCTTTACCAAACGTGGAGCGTAGAACTGAAATTCTCCTAGGAAAGTGCCGTGAGGAAGTTGCCAGGAAACCTCCTTCCCACTTGTACAAACGCCACTTATTTCTTATCCTTTCCCTGAGTCTCTCTTTCATATCCTTGCTGTGTGTCTTGCAGTGCACGCATTCATTCCTCTGTCTCCTCTAGTTCTAGTTTCATTACTAGCATTTGTATACCCAAAAAAAAATAGGCGCATAACCTCCTTTCATGGCTTCCACACCGTCCTCTTCCTCTGTTACACCACCTCAACTCATCGATAACATCATTCAGCTCCATGCTAATCGCACCCCATCGATTTACAGAAATGTAAGGATTAGATCAATTAATAGCCCACATTCAAGGGTCTTCCTCGTTTGAGAGAGAAACTGAGCTGTATACACGACCATTAAAGAATGTATCCAGTTAATCTCAAGTGCGATCTCGTGTGCTTCTCGGAAGGCAAGAAAAAAGTTTTGGAGCATGCACTTGGTGTGGTTTTCCAGTCACACGAGGAACTGAAAAAAAAAAGGGAGGCAAGGAAGTGGTGTTAGTGTCTGTGGCGGCTGACAGGGACGAGGAGGTCATCCACACCCACGGGCACAGGAGATCTATGCAATGTTGGGGAAAATGTCTTGGGAGATGAAGGTAGCAGGATATTTTTCAGATCTAGATCAAGTACTGAGTTTGTTCTCCAAAATCATTTTTTTGTGACTGTGAGAGTGTTACAAGGAGACCGTATGTTGACGCAATGGGAGGATCATTTTATGTGTTCTGTCCATTCCGTTTCTGGTCATGTTTGTACCCCGATTCTGTCCGTTCTGTTTTTGTAATGTGTTGTGCATCTGTGTAGTGTGAATGTGCCCGTTCTTTCGTAGGTATATTGTGCTTGTTTTCTGTGCTTGTATTTCTGTTTGTGGCCACTGTGTGCATTATTTCAGATTAGAAAACAGAGAAAAAATGGAGGCGGCATCTTATCATGAGTTCACGAGAGTAGTTGAACGGCCATTAATGTCGCAGGGCAAACAGAGAAACCGAGGCCAAGGTCAGTCAATGTTTCTTCCATTATTTATGTTTATAGACGGTTTCAACATCAAGAGTTCAGTAAAAATGTTTAGGGTTTGTAAGCTTTCGCTTGTTTTTCGAAGATTCTTAAAGAGTTTTTATTCCTCTCGCAATGTTTTTAATGTTTTCCTTTGTCGTAGCATTTCCGCTACGTTACTATGTTTGATATGGATTTATGTTATTTATTCTATTACAATTGAGTCTGGTGGTGGTTTAGTAATCTATGATATTGTGGCGGTTTAGTGTTTTGCTATTGCAGTATATAACTTGAGGGGGTAGATTTTAAATTTCTATGCTAATATATTCTCTACGTGTTAAATAAGATAGATAAGCCAACTCTTTATTGCTTTTGTAAATTACAATGTACTGAAAGGTCTAATAAGTTAGGGTTTGCTTTACTCTAGAAAATCTTCATCATCCAACTTCACCTTATTTGTAGTTTTGACTCTTTGATCTTTCTAGCGTTTACAATTTTTACACGTTCTTGTAATTCGAGTAACTAATTTATGTGTTAGATATGTTTATTGTCCTGGTTATTGAGACTTCAGCACTTTGTTTTCCCTTAGTTTTAGTAAGTAATGTATATGTTGGATTTATTTATTGTTTTGGATATGAGGGCCACCTTTATTTGGTATTCACACTGATGTTTGTTTTTCCATTTTCTTCAGAGTCTCAGAAATTATATTTAGGGGTTAGTGAAATTCCTCGGTTGCTAATATCTATGTACCAATGTAGTTAACATGTAGGATTTAGAGAAATAATCCAATACCGAGTAATGGCTAGTTGCAAGCTACTGGTAGATTAAATGTGGTCCTTGATTATATGTTACTTGTGTTTATCTGTATTAAGTTTAGTGCATTGGTTGTGTGGGTTTTCTATGGTGGTTGTGATGCTCTTCAGAACAGAGTGCTTCTATCTTCCCGGAGTTGCTCCCGAGGATTCCAAGAAGGCATGTTTCAATCACCCCCTTTCCTATGCCAAGCATGGCCGTTAACAGGATATGGATCTTCAAGGCGGAGGAAGAGAAGTTGCACAGGTTGTGTTGCTGTTGCCCGAGCCCAGGTCGACGTGGTTGTTGGTTGGAAGAATTCTAATCAGGCATGTTAAATCTACTCCTTGTAATAGTTTTCTACTTTCTTTCAGTATCTTGAAATGAATATTCTTTCCTCTTGAATGGCACCTAGACAAAATGTTTTCATGGTTGTTTATATCGCTGCCTGATTGTGTTGGTTGTTCCTTTAAATCTCGATCCAATTTCGCTGGTTTTGCTTGGAATGTTCTTTCCTCCCTTATAGCTTACTCTATTTCATATTTGTCTAAATGGGTTACTGTAATTTTGAGTGATGCAATCTAGTTCGTAGGGAAGGAAACATTATTGAGTTTTGTTTGCTTATATGACTCTCTTTTAAAAGAATTTTGTGATGGTATTTTAATTGAAGGCTTACTGTATGGAAAGTTAAGCCTTCATATCGCTATTTGCTTGAATAAATACGTTTTTCCTGTTTAGGGCTCTCCTGTTTTGCTAAAGGTACATTAATAGTGACATTGTGTTCTGAAACTTGTTTAAGCCTATGGTCATTCCTTACTTTTATTTAATTACAATATGTCATTAGGGTTTTGTTTTAGAATTGTACATGGTTGAATTTTGTACCCGAGCTTCTAGGAGATGGATAACCTGACATCTATTTTGGCCTCTACGTGTTGAGAAAATTACTATACCTACTTCCTGGTTCAAACTATTGTTTGATTAAAGTAAGGGGGAAACATTGTAAGTTTAATTGAATGAAACCTCTCCAATTTTTATTAAGGGTCGCGAGCAAGCTATTAATAAATGGATCAAACAAAAGTTGTAGGTGAATCCATGGTATTGGACTCGTGAACTCGCTCATTAGTTAGATGACAGCTGATTTCAGTGATAATATAATAGGTGGCGGTTATATTTATCTGTTTGATATTTGCTAGACTTTTCCTTGATAAGCCCACATGGATCGGGTAAAATTTTCCATCTTCTATACCATTGGCAAGGAGCTCATAGAACTTCTAGGCCTGACTACACTGCGTAACCTTCCTGATGGATATGTGTGTTGGTTCTTATTTTTGTGCTTGCACTCATGGTAGGGTCCTTTGAGTCTGGGGCATCGTTGGTGTTTTACCCTCTGCGTAGCGAATCCCTTTGTTTTCGAACTCGAATATCTTATACTTCCAACTTGGTTACTAAAAGGTCCCATTTTGTGGCCTTGTTAAGGAAATCAATTTTTTATTTTAATGCTTATTGACATTGTCTGAAATATATAAAAAAATTATTAACGACTTTTGGGTTTAGTCTTCCCTTATATTATGTAGAGAAGTTGACGTTTAGGATAAGGTTTGTTGGTAGAATAATGGCCCTTTTTGTATCTCCCTTGTACGCTTTTGGAAGAGTGGTTTTGTATTGTTAACTAGTCCTACGTTTAAGAAATCCTATAAGAAGGTAGTGGTAAAACTCCTTGGTTAAAACTGAAACTATAGTTGTTTTTCTTTTAAGGGCGTCGAACCCTAATTATTGCTATGAAGCCTCCCCCTGGGAGATTTGGATAACGTCATTTTGTTTCGCGCCTACGATCATAATTAGTATGTTTTGTCTTCTCTTGGACCCCTTTAGTTGGATGGAGTAAGTTTTGGATTCCAATCACGTAATCCATAGGATTACATGAAGGAGATATCAACACTCTTGACCTTCTTGTTCCTAACCCATAAGGTCTTGCCTTGATTTATGTGATTTTGTTCTTACTGGTATTTTGACTTTCTCCTTGCTGGATGGTTTATAATTCTTTCTCATGCGAATAATTTTGGAGTTGTGGGTTATATTTTTAATCCATTTTTGAATTAGAACTTTCCTTTCTTGATATTGTTAAATGTTAGCTTACTGTTGCAATGTGTAGCCTTAACATGCTCAGTTCTCGCGAACTGATTCTATCTAGTATTTGTGTAGATGGATTATGCGAGTAGATTAAAGGAAAGAGTTGTAAAGGTTTCATCAGTGCAACTTATGAAGTTCTTTGTAAAAGTTTTCTATGTGTTGTAAATTGTGTAACATTGCTTGCAAAGAGTTTATATGACCTCTTGCCTGGAATTGTTCGGAAAATTCGTGAAGAAGTTGTTTTGTCTTTTTTTTGTAATTTGGCTGGTAACTCTTCTTAGTGAGAAATATTATTCAATCTTTTCACTGGCATAAGCATTGTAAAACTTTGATCTTGAGAATTAAGTGTTAATTTAAATCTCTCTAAGACCTTGTATTGATGTATTACATGTAAGCTTTAATGGGGTGGCCTTCCTTACAGAAGTTACCTAAAAGTTTTATTCAAAAAAATGTTGTGGAGGAGAGCCCCTTGAAATCAAACAATGCCTTAAGTAATCAAGAGTGAGACTATCCTTGCAAAGTGATTTTATATAACGTGTTATCCCTAACTGAACTAGTAAACACTACTCTTTTGGTGAACGCTAAAGACAAGCTTAAAGGAAAACAATGGTTAGTTTCTAATAAGATTTAACAAGTAAGAGAAGAAAATTTTGAAACCACTCAATTTATCTCTCAGCCTATTTAAAAGTAAGTAGCTTCCTCTTGATAAGCTCTTTCAAAGAAGCCTAAGTAAGAGCTTTAATGATTACGTATAAAACCTCAAGCTACATCCAAACCTCAAGTAAGAATAAATGATGTCTCAAGGATGAACTCAATTGACATTCTTCCTTTAACTTTATCCGAGGTACCTTGTAATTTTCTCTTAAGTTGTTGAACGTGAACCTATGTTGTCATGTCGAAAATAAATGTAAATTGTCCTTGATATGTGTCAACATTTCTATGCTTCCTTTATGGCCATCCTTGTTTCAAGTTGTTCACAGTGTTAGTTGTATACTTGGTGACGACATGTTGCGTCATGAAATGTGTCAAGCAAGTCAAAAAAATTATCCCGTATTTCAACGTGTTGTTTGTGTGTGGATTTTGGGTCGTTACAATTATTTTCCATCTCAAGTTGTTACCTCCATAGAAGCTCTAACAGTTGGAGCCATATTTTGTTGTTACCTTTCTTGTATCTTCTATTTTTACAGACTTGCATTGTATGTGTTCATCTCAACATCAATTAATCAACCCATCTAGGAGGTCACAATTGTAATATACAAGTCCATTCACTGTGAGTCGTTTTCATTCTAAATCTTGGTTGAAACATTATTTTTATTTTTAATAGGTCTTAGTTTCATGTAAATTGGTGGTTGAAGTAGAGTTTAGTTTTAGTCTAATTTTATAGCTTGGCAAACTCAAATAGGTGATCTCAATTTTATTGATATTTTATCATCTTCTTAGTGTAAAAATATATGTGTGTGTGTGTGTCAAAACTATTATTTAATAATAGCTTGTAGCTATATTAGATAAGTTTCTCACTTTTGTCATTGAATCCAAGTCAATGTGTGTCTTAAAAAGTTTAAATGTTAAATATAGTGTTGTCAATGTTGTTATTGTTTTATGAGTCATAAGTCAAAACAAAATTATTTGTAAAAGGATGCATTTTCAGTGGAAATTGTTAAGCTTCACATCTTCATTGGTTGAGTGAGCATCATGATAATGGAGGATAGAGGCATAAGAAAAATAGTCTAACAATAATTATTTGATAGGTCGATCTTTCTGAGTTAATATGTATATTTTAATTATTCAAATTAGGTAAAGACTTTGGTGTCAACTCCAGAGGTTTTAATTGAAAGAGCATCACATCCTTGAAGACCATATACAACACCAAACATTGTATATGAAAGAGATGTACTATATAAGAATGAATATGGTGGGTGTGAATTTTTAACAAAGAGGAAAAAATATCTAACCATTAAGTTTAAAGGAACAATTAAATCAACAATCAAATTAAGTTTATTCCCTTAAAAGTATTTCATAATAATTAAAATACAATATAATGTTCCAAGCCACATGTATTAAATATATGGCCAAATTTATATTTGCATCTAGTTTTGAACACGATGAAACAAAATATTTAAATTCTTGGATATTTCTAAGGATCCAAGTGCTCTCTGGGTATCTAAATCTTCAGGAGATGTAGACAAACGATTGTTAAATGAAGTAGTCCATGAAAATATTTCAAATCACTATTTAAAGACTCAACTATCATTAATGATTAGCACCCAAAAATCAACAATTTAGGTCATGGGTAGAAGTTAATACCTACAAAATATGATTTCCAAGATCCCCAAAGGTTTTTATTTTGGTTATCATTCTTCTTGACAAAGTTGTTAAAACAAAAGGAATAAATAAACCTCCATGCAAGATAAATAGTAATGAGATGTGCTTTATGATTAAGGCCTTGATAATAAATAAATGTTATATATTGCATTGAATTTAGCTGATGGATTGATTAATGGTAGTACATAGGAAAATGTATATTACTTGAAATACACCAATCACGTCCTTTAAAGGGTACATATAAAAAAATCACAATAAAGTTGAGTAAATGATTTTGAGACAAAATGTGTAAGCTACCAAAATCTTCTTGCTCATTGAATGGTGGTAGATTGAGATTGAGAAAATAGTTTCCTAGTTACCTCAAGTCTTATGCTAGAAGCTATGTCTATTTCATCATCAAGAAAGGAAGATGAATTACACCCATTGTGTCGGGCGTTTGGATAAAAATCCATATGTGGAAAGTTTTTGGTATCAATTGATGGCTTTTGTAGGCTTATCCGGAGCACAACTACTCTTGAATGGAGTTTGTTTCTTCAATCGATTACTGATTTCCACTTCTAAATTTGGTGGGGAGCCCTTTTAATCACAAGGAAATCCTAATATCATAAGGAATCAATGTAAAATTTGTTAGGAAATATATATTAGTGCTCCATTTGTATGGGTGAATAATAATTACATGTGTAATTATTATTATGGTAAATTAGTGAAAGTACATTTACTATGTAAATGTAAATAGTAAATGTAAAATGTGGTTAGTATGTGGTAAGTTAGTAAGTTAGAATAATAAAACAATTAGTATTGTTTTATTATTATATTGGTGAGAGGTTGAAACCATACGGGTGTATGGTTGTATATGAAGAAAAATGTTGTTGTGAGGATTGTTATTTTACATCTCCTATATAATGGAGTGTAATGAAATAGTGAATGTATAATAAAATATAATATAGAGTTGTTGATTTCAATTATTGTCTATGTAGCTATTTCATGGATTCTTTGTATTAGATCAAAGTAATTTCTACATTTGGTACGAGCAGGTTAAATCTGTCTCGAAGAAGATCTCGTAACTTTTGTTTCATGATCTAGGTTTTCCAATATTTTGTGCGTGGAACAATCGGTTAAACAAGAATCTACAGAGAAATTTCAGCAAAACCTATTTCGTATTTTGGGAGAAATGTGCAATTTACTATACAACACATTGATCACTTCTATTTTTTTTAAGAAATCAGAGAATCAAAGGTACTTCAAATCTACATTAAATTTTTTTGGATATTTAGATTCAGTAAAATGGATACACCATTATATAAATTTAATGGGCTGAAATTCCATACATGGAGAGTAAAAATCTAGATGCAGTTAATGAATAAAAATCTATGGAGGATAGTAGATGGAAACGAAAAAGCACCTACAGATGTAAGAAAAATTATAGAATGGGAAATTAGAGATGAACAAATAACAAATGAAATTGACTATAATTATGAAGAATTTCTATACTAAGTGAATTTCTTGGAGGAAGGAGGCACAGGAGGTTGGAGGTCATTCAACGACCTCTCGTCAGTCACCAATGACGGGGCCGTATCAGCTATGGTGATTATTTTTATACAAAGTGTGTTCCTGTTGTTTCTTTGTATTTCGGCGAGTGATTGGTTTCGATGTTCTATTGTGGTTTGTAGAATAAAGGAAATTTCACATTGAGGGGGGAACATGATCTCAATGTTCCATTTCTAGTTTTCTATATTTATGGTATTTTCTATATATGAGCAACAAATTTCAGCAGAATTTCCTATGTTATTCCCTACAGTGAGATGTGATGAGGGCTAAGAATAATACTTGGCATATCATGATGTGGTTGTAGGTAAACCACTTGAAAACCTTCATTTTTGGTTTGTGGTACACCACTTGTAAAACCACCATTTTCGGTTGTTGGTAAACCCTATGCAAAACCATCACCCTTTTGGTTTGTGGTAAACCAGTTACAAAACCATCATTTTTGGTTTATGGTCAACCCTGTGAAAAACCATCTATTAGGTTTATGATCATCCTGTAAAATCATCAGATCATGAAAGTAAGTGCAAGTACAAAGCAAGTTTTCCCATATTCGCACTAAGGGGGGGAATGTTAGGAAATATATATTAGTGCTCCATTTGTATGGGTGAATAATAATTACATGTGTAATTATTATTATGGTAAATTAGTGAAAGTACATTTACTATGTAAATGTAAATAGTAAATGTAAAATATGGTTAGTATGTGGTAAGTTAGTATGTTAGAATAATAAAACAACTAGTATTGTTTTATTATTATATTGGTGAGAGGTTGAAACCATACGGGTGTATGGTTGTATATGAAGACAAATGTTGTTGTGAGGATTGTTATTTTACATCTCCTATATAATGAAGTGTAATGAAATAGTGAATGTATAATAAAATATAATATAGAGTTGTTGATTTCAATTATTGTCTTTAGATAGCTATTTCATGAATTCTTTGTATTAGATCAGAGTAATTTGTACAAAATTAGTCTTTTTCCTTAACACATTCGAGGGATCTGGTTGCATTATCATATGTGGTCACCACTTCCACAATTGTATCAAATGTCTCATCGATGGTCTTGTAGTTGTCCATTATCAGCGCCGCTTTAGCTATATCATCACGTCTCTCGTGAAAATTATCCACACTAGCTTCGATTGAATCACTGCGTGACGGAGAGTCATCATCCGGGGATTAATCGGGTCGTCAAATCACGGTCCATGTAACCACATAAAATATGCTGAATTTCCCTCTCGATGGTGTTCTCCGCCGGCCGATGCCGCAGTCGGCGAGTCTCTTTATGTTTCACTGCTAGTGAGGGTCGCACAACTATAAGTCATAAATGGGGTTTCCCATCCTGTAAGAAAAGTAACCTAGTTCTCGTCTTGAGTTATTAACGCTCTTGCAAACAAAGTTCAGACACCATCAAACATGTAGATGTGAAACCACCAAGAGTCTTTAAAAACAAGGCTTACCTTTCCACCATTGAGGCATATCGGTCTCAATAGAGCCTTAGAGGCAGGAGTGGAGAGACAAGCCTCCGCAAAGCCACAAAGGCTTTATGACAAGTAAACATGTACACATAAGTTGTTGTCAAAAGAAAATGACAAGTAAACATGTTTTCTAATGGTTTTTGTGTGGAGGAGCGCTTTATAAAGTTATCAAACTATATTAATGTTATGATATTTTTTGGTGTTTGACCAGAGTTTTGAGCATAAATTTTTATTTTTAGAGCCATTTCACAATTCCATTTATCTTGAAAATAAAATGTACTTGAAAACAACTATTTTTGGCAAAGAATACATAATTATAAGGAGAGAGAAAAAATCATATACCTATAGCTCTGGACATGGCAAGGAAGCCTCCAACACGGTAGCCATTCTAGTTTACAATTTGTCATCATGTTGCTTCTATTTGATTCATCTCGCCTTCTTGTTCTGGCTATCGTGCATAACAAATTAATGAGTTTTGATTCCGAAACCTGTCTTTCTCAGGACCCGAAGGTATTTGGTTAGTTGCGAAAAAATTTTGAAGGAAAAAATCACGGCAGCCAAAACAACTTTGTGTCCCTTGGACAAAATCATGCGAGAATCACCATAGTTTGCCACAACAATCTGGGACCTGCTCACCAACACCACAACCATCATTGACCTGATGTTTTCCGGTGCCACAGATTTTGCAACATGTGGAAAGAGTATTATCTTCCTAATGACATTTCCTAGTGGGACACATGCCTATGACATGGATATCCATTTCAATGAAGTAATTTCGCATCACATTTTCTGTCTCTGCATTCTCCATAGCAAAATCCCTGTGCCAAACACCACGACAACCAAGAAAGCGCATCACATCCTCATTCTTGCAAAATTCAAATTAATAGCTAATCTACACACCACCTGGCTACGACTGTCGAAAGAGGGATGGGTGAGTTGTAGTTTTCACACAATTGTGTCAGTGATTCTGACGAGAACTAGTCTATCTGACAAGCCTTCCACTACCCGCCACACATAAGGCATCTGTGTAGCCGTGCGTCGTCGACCGATGAATCTCATCCCTTCTGTCTCGTCCGCCGAGCCCCCATGGCTTTCTCCATTGTAGACACGCCTTTCGTCGTAAAAATATAATTTAATATATAGAAAAAAAAACTCCAGAATAAGTTTTATTTCATATACAAATATAAACAAATATAAAATATATATCAATTACATAATTAATATTTAATAGTGAGCTACTAAATTAAGTAACACAAAAGAATATAGAGAATATAAATATAAATAAATAATAATAAAAGAAATAATATAATATAAATATATTTATAATTTATATTTTTCGTATATAATATATTATTAATTAAAAAAAGAAAAAATATATTTACATTTTTTATATTAAATATTTAGTATTTATATGTATTATTTTATATTTATAGAAAAATTTAGACTCTAAAATTTATATTTATATCTAAAAATTATATATAGAAATTTAGAAATAATATGATATTTATATACATATTATAGGGCAATTTTATAATATAATTTTTTATTTAAATTATATTTAATTCCACATATTAACAATTGCATAATATATTTTTTTAAATATAGAAATTAAGTTAAACAATAGAATATAAATAAATGTTAATAAAAATAATTAAAAGAAATAATATTATACATATACACTATTTATATTAGATTTATTGTAAAATATGTTTAATATTTACATTTTGTAACACACCAAAAATCATGACACACACACGAACAACACATGAAATACACTTTTTTTTTTGACTTGCTTGACACATAACATGACGCAACATGTCGCACCAAGGATCCTAACATGTGAACAACTTGATAATGGCCATTCTTGTCAAGACAATTTTCTTGTTTTGACTAACAACATGTCCAACCACATGACACACTCTCATCCCATGGGAAATTTCTTAACTTACTAAAGTGTTCTTAATTCTTAACTTATAAAATTTCATGTAATGATTCACACAATTCTTTTCACAAGGGAGAACTTCTTTCTTTTCAACTGTTGACTAAATAGCTTAAGGCCAAGCTTTCTAAACTAGGATCATAAATTTTATGTCCAAATCTTTCTTATTCATTTGATTTTAGAACATTTTCCATTTCTTACAAGGTTAATTAATCTTACTCAAGCCACTAACACATGTTCCACAACTCTATTGCACAGGTGAAGGCATAAGCTCCGATTGAGTGAAAAGTACCGCTTAGGGTTCATAACAATAACCTTCTTGTTTAAGGATCAAACTTTGACCTTGCTTAAGAAATATCACCATGAATCAAGGCAAGGGTTAACAGAACAGGACAACAGAATTTAGCTTCAGGGTCACATGTTTACTATCAATCTTTCATTGAAGTTAAAAGTTCATCAAGATTGGTTAAATGTTCCATCTAGACTTTACTTAATTAAGTTTGACAAAGGAGAACATTTCCAACGATATAGAGATATTTAAGGTTTTATTAATCAATTTCCCTCTTACTTATTAAATCCTATCATCTTCTAAAATCTAACCATTGATTTCACCATGAGATCATTTAAGGTTTCACCGTAAAAGGATAATGTTTATTAGTTTGGCCCGGAAAAAAATTAATAAGTAATCATATTTCGTTACAAAAGATAGTTTCCTCTTAATTGTTCCAGGTCTCAAAGGTTATCAAGTAGATCACATCTACATTAATATGTTCATATACATAAATTTTCGTTTAACTTTTATAAGGACTATCCAGTCCACTTTATAGTGCTTACAAACTCATTGCTACTATGCCTTAGAAGGATTTACAAGTCAACATTCTAACTCGAGAGCAAAGTTTAACAGTACTCGTTTGCGAAAACAAAACAAGGTTACATCAATTCTTTCCAACACGATGCACAAACCAAAGGGACATACCATCTCTATTAATCCATGACTAGGGAACAAGAGCGTAATAACATGGAACATGCCACACTACTATTCTAAGGATTTAAAAATACACTAGAATATCCCATAACCAAGCGGTAATCAAATTTCATCTTTCACATGTTATCCAAACAAACCAAAGTTTCAACAGTTACAACAACAATACTCTACAATACATTCGACATTTTTACAAGGTACTTCATAAATTGTACAGATGAACCTTTAACACTCTTTTCCTCTAGTCTACTCGCATAATCCATCTGCACAAATATTAACTAAAGTCAGTTCGCAAGAACTGAGCATGTTAAGGCTACACATTGCAACAGTAAGCTAACATTTAACAATATCAAGAAAGGAATGTTCTAATTCAAAAATGGATTAAAACACAACCCACAACTCTAAAATTATTCACATGAGAAAGAAATCTAAACCATCCAACAAGGAGAAAGTCAAAATACCAGTAAGAACAAAATCACATAAAACAAGGCAAGACCTTATGGGTTAGGAACAAGAAAGTCAAGAGTGTTGATATCTCCTTCATGTAATCCTATGGATTACGTGATTGGAATCCAAAACTTACTCCATCCAACTAAAGGGGTCCAAGATAAGACAAAACGTACTAATTATGATCGTAGGCGCGAAGCAAAACGACGTTATCCAATTCTCCCAGGGGGCTTCATAGTAATATGGGTTCGACGCCCTTAAAAGAACACAACTATAGTTTCGGTTTTAACCAAGGAGTTTACCACTACCTCCTTATAGGATTTCTTAAACGTAGTACTAGTTAACCAAAACAAATCCACTTTTCCAAAAGCGTACAAAAGAGACACAGAAAGGGCCATTATTCTACCAACAAACCCTATCCTAATCGTCAACTTCTCTACATAATATAAGGGAAGACTAAACCCAAAAGTCGTTAATAATTTTTATATAATTCAGACAATGTCAATAAACATTAAAATAAAAATTGATTTCCTTAACAAGGCCACAAAATGGGACCTTTTAGTAACCAAGTTTGAAGTATAAGGTATTCGAGTTCGAAAACAAAGGGATTCGATACGCAGAGGGTAAAACACCAACGATGCCCCAGACTCAAAAGACCTTACCACGAGTACAAGCACAAAACAAGAACCAACGCACATATCCATCAGGAAGGTTACGCAGTGCAGTCAGGCCTAGAAGTTCTATGAACTCCTTGCCAAAGGTATAGAAGATGGAAATTTTACCCGATCCATGTGGGCTTATCGAGGAAAAGTCTAGCAAATATCAAACAGATAAATATAATAGCCACCTATGATATTATCACTGAAATCAGCTGTCATCTAATAGGAAACGAGTTCACGAGTCCAATACCATGGATTCACCTACAACTTTTGTTTCAGTCCAGCTAGTAATAGCTTGCTTGCGACCCTTAATAAAAAAAAGTAGAGATTTCATTCAATTAAACTTACAATGTTTCCCCTTGCTTTAATCAAACAAGAGTTTGCATCAAGAAGTAGGTATAGTAATTCTCTCAACACGTAGAGGCCAAAATAGATGTCAGGTTATCCCTCCTCTAGACTAGGTACAACAGTCAACCATGTACAGTTCTAAAACAAAACCCAAATGCCATTTTCTAATCAAACAAAAAGTAAGGAATGCCCACAGGCTTAAACAAGTTTTAGAACACAACGTCACTATTAATGTACCTTTTAGCAAAACAGGAGGGCCCTAAACAGGAAATACGTATTTATTCAACCAAACAGAGATATGAAGGCTTAACCTTCCATTTAGTAACCTTCAATTATAACTACCATCACAGAATTCTTTTAAAAGAGAGTCATATAAGCAAACAAAACTCAATAATGTTTCCTTCCCTACGAACTAGATTGCATCACTCAAAATTGCAGTAACCCATTTAGACAAATATGAAATAGAGTAAGCTATAAGGGAGGAAAGAACATTCCAAGCAAAACCAGCAAAATTGGATCGAGATTTAAAGGAACAACCAACACAATCAGGCAGCGATATAAACAACCACGAAAACATTTGTCTAGGCGCTATTCAGTAGGAAAGAAAATTCATTTCAAGATACTGAAAGAAGGTAGAAAACTATTACAAGGAGTAGATTTAACATGCCTGGTTTAAAACGCCATCTCCATATGCATATGATTGTTTCAATGCCGCTGCTTGTCCTTAGCCCAAAGTGCTCTGCGAGCTCGAGCTATCGCCACATTCACGCGGTGAAAAACAGCTACAAAGCCAACCCCATGATTTGAAGCTCGGACACAAGACATAATGATTACCACACGCTCCTGGCTCTGAAAGGCATTTACCGTAATGATAAATAACCTTTTCCTCCATCAGGTTTGAGGACAACATCAAACTCTCGGTGCAAACATTCACTCTCAACTCTTGTATTTTCAATAATTCTCAGTCCAATTCTCAAACACCTTTCTTATCTATTTATTCATGATTCCACACAACACTAACTCACTCTTCAAAAGAACCTCGAGCCACCCCTTCAACTTCCTAAGTTGACCTTTCAATCTTGAAAACTCAAGAAGGTCAGTTCACCTTTCCTAGCAAGTTCAAGAGACAGGAATGTCAAAAGACAAGAACTGTCTTTTGCACTTCTTCATCGAGCTAGGAGCATGTTTGAGGAATTAGAGCTCAATAGAGACTCATCAGCTTCTCTAACACTGACCCAAGTTTGAATTTAGAAGCGTGAACAACATTTACTTCCCATTATTGAGATATACCTGTCTTTAGTGTCTACCCGACTGTGATTCGAACTTCAAGAAGATAATGTTGCCATTCTGCAAGATTCCAGAGCTTTAACATCTTCCTTACGCTGTTATAGACTCAACTTTTACCTGGTTTCTTGAATAACTGATACAGACCTCTGCTACTGGTTCTTTTTTTTTTTTGAAAAGGCTTTGAGCACATCGAGGACCTCCTTCATGTTTGATTATGCATAATGATGGAAGAGTAGCCTTACTCAAACAGTTCCATTCTTGTTTGATTAACCAATTTGTTGAAAACCTCAAAACATAAACTCTGCACACAAAAAAAAAAAAAGACAACTCATACTGCTTGCTCAACCACTGAGAAAAGTATTCAACATCCTTTCCACTGAACTTCGAAAGTTTAGTTCCTTTTGTGATTTCAAAAATCCGGTGCAGCTTTGAAAGATTACTCAAAACCCTAAAACTGTCTTCGAGTTTCCTTTTTGCATAAAAAACAACTGTTACAGCTACTGACATGGAGTTAACTTGCATTATGGATACCAACAAATTTATTCAAACTCCCAGGATGCACTTCAATGCTCGTTTGCTCTGGATCTGAAAAATATCCTGCTACCTTCATCTCCCAAGACATTTTCTCCAACATTGCATAGATCTCCTGTGCCCACGGGTGTGATCTGTGACCTACACAAAAAAGCATGCACCTTTTTATTGCCTTTAATCCAACTACACCAAGTTTCTTTTTAATCCCTCTATCCTTCATCGATCTCCTAAAAACTCTCTTGCAAGCAAACTGTGCTTCATGAATATTCCGATATGAAACAGATCCACCTCGATGAGATCCTCTTCCATGAGTAACATCGTGGAACAAGCAAGGTCTCAGTAGAGGATCTCTGTAATAAATTTCATCGGGTCTCCTGGTAACACTCACACTGTCACTTAATCGATTTTGATGAAAATATCTTGAAGGAGAAATCCCGAATTGAGGATGCATTCTAAACTGAACAGAAAACAACATAGTCGGACGACCTGCTTGTTGGAGGTGCTCACGATGGCTTCTACAACTATGCGCACCTGTCTCGCTGCTGTGTCTAAAATTATTGCAGGCCGCTATGCGAATGAAGGAACCCCACGAGAGTAAACAATGGTCCTCGCGCCCAGTCCCTTACACACCCCTGCGTCTCGAACACACGACCAGGACACACCTCGCAGCAACCAATGAAACGTGGAGGTAACACGCCTACCTCACTAGCTTGAAGCTTCATCAAACAAAAACGTGCACAGGGAGGAATTAGGGAGGAAAAATGCCATGACAGAAGGATTTTACTCGCCTTTCTGCCCACGCAACAGGAAAAGACGTCCCTCAACCACTCCACGCGTAGAATATCCAAGGGAGATCTCCAGACAGTCAACAAGAAGCAGGTAAGATTTGCAAATCAGAAATAAATGAGTGCGGCCAGCTAACCAGGGAGAAAGGAAAATGCGCTTCAACCACTACCAAAGAGAATAATAAAAAAATACAGTCTATATCTCCTCATGTCTAGCCTGTCACATCTATAACCAACGTGGGAGGAAAGCAATGGTAGAAACAACAATTTCACCTCAAAATTTAGCATTACAACGAGGCACTACACATTTAATATAATATTTATATGTTATAGAGAAATGTAAATTATATTATAATAATATATTTATATTTTTATTATTATTTAGAGATAATATATTATTTACATTTGTAGAGAAATTTAATATTTCTATATAACATAATATTTACATATTATAGAAAAGTTTATTATTTAAACATTTAAAATACATACATAATATTTCAATACATTTATGTAATATATAAAATAAGAACACATATTTTTTATATAGATATAATTATTTATATCTATTAAATAATTAATATTTATGTGGCTAGTGAAAAGTTAAACAAAAAAATATGAAGAATTTTTTTAAATTTTTTTTTAAAGTGCTTTGAGAATTTCTACATATTTTCTCTACTATTTAAAAAATTAACTAAATTTTAGAAATAGCAAATTTAATTTACAATTAAAATTTATTATTTTACATAAAAACAACACAATCCTTAATATTATTATTGCAATTCATATACAAATATACATCAATTAAACATAATTTTCTATTAAACAATTTACAATATTAATTATAAATGTTAATCTTAATAAAGCTATATATCAATATCTTTGACACAATTAAAGAACACTTGTGCTTTCTTTTGCATGCAAGTCTTCTTTGTACTTTCCGTTCCATTACTTGTTTAAGTATTGCAATTTGAAATTTCAGCTTATTTTCCAAAACCATACTTAAACCAAAAGGAAGATAATTATATATTTGAAATATTTTATTATTATTTTAAAAAATTACATAAATCTATTAAATTTATTTAAATATATTTTATAACTATTTCAATGCTTCCATTATTTGTGAAGTATTGAAATTTGGAAGTTAAACACATTTTACAAAAACAAATTACTTTGACGTAACACCAAATGTCAATCTAAAGATGGACTTTACATTAAGGTGATTTTACAAAAAACAATTGAACACTGATTAATAAATACATATTTTTAAAAATAAATAATAAAAAAATGTTTCAGCATTATCTATAAACTACAAATGCCATAATACCATGCAAAATATGAAAACCAACTTCTGCTATAAATTCATATTAGCTAATTTTGTCACAGGCATAATCAAGTGCCCATACACAGTCCTTGCATGATCTTTTCTATATTCCAAAGAAAGTTTTTGATTTCTCTTTCGAGTATTTGAGATCTCCTATAATAGAAAAAAATACATTTAGTATTCATTGAGAAAAAAAAACAGGCAGTCCAAAGTACTCATCAAAAAATAGAGCACTATGTTTAAGGAATAAAACTAAGAGAGCGCTAATAAAATAAGTTGCAAGACAAAAAGATCTTAATACATTGTAATGTAAATCTGTTAAAAAAAACCTTTGATAATACTCTGGTGGATAAGTTTTTCAAATTGGTGCATATAATTTTTTGTTTTTTTGTTAATCTTTATTATTTGCTTCATAAAATTTTTAATTTGGTTTTGCTTTCTTGGAATCTTTCCTAGGACACTAGATTTACACTGTCTTAATTTCTTAGGGTTGCTTGATTGGTTGGTTTTCAAGCTGCATTTGCATTTTTAGCATAGACCTTAGAAAATTTAAACCAAAGCATCTCATTGCACAAGAAAGTTCGAGTCACAGCGGTGAAAACAACTTGCAAAGCTTGAAACGATAAAACAAGAAAAGCTAGAGAAGAAAATAGGGAAATCCAATACAATAATAATTACCTATACATCCTCTAAATAGAAACTATTATAATCCCATATATTGCATATGAAGTACTTAAGATGAATACGCAGCAATTACATAAAATAAATTTCTTCTAGAGAGCATAAACAATATCAAAATTATTAAAAACCATAATAGAGTATAGGTGGAAGAACTCTCAAGTACTAACAAAAAAAAGAAGAGCACTCTGAAGTATTCATCAAAACACAGAGCATACAAAGCATCATATGTTAATAGAACTATATTTAGGAAATAATACTAAGAGAGCACTAATAAAATAAGTTGGAGGAAAAGGATTTTAATACAAAAACTAAACAATTGTAATGTAAAGCTGCAAAAAAAAACATGTGATAATAATCTGGTTAGTTTTTCTGGGATAAGATTTACAAAAGAGAATTCTATAGCTCCAGCACTTACAAAGACATTTATGACTTCAAAAACCATAAGGATATTAGTATAATTTGATTCAACAGAATGCTAAGGATATAATTTGATAATTAGAGATAAAAAACTAGCCTAAATTTTAAGCAAAATTATATTAAATTTAACAAAAAACATAATAGTTGTAATGATGTACAACTGTAAATTTTAACTCCAACATGCAACACAGTTTTAATGAAAGAAGCGCAATTAACTGTACATGCATCTATCGATTGTTAACAACTAATGAAACATGTTACATGTTTGAAATGGTAATTTTCAGGTTTAGACAATCAATGTGCCCTGCCATTTTTTTTACACTTATTAATTTTTTTCTGATGTATTTCACTTATATTAGTGGTTTATTTTTCCACCTATAATAAAGTTAGATTTAATCTAATAACATTTTAAGATAAATTGTGTGTATGTTAGATTTTAAACAAACCCTTTATGTTTTAGAGTTTGAATAAACCGTGTTTTTTCATCTCCATTTTTATTTGTCTAGGTAACAATTTGGAGATCCTAATGTACATTCCATGAACTCAAACCCTGGATCCCGTACAAAACATTAACTCAAACAGTTTTGAAAACCTGTAATTCTCTCAAAAGTCTGTAATGTAAAACAATTCAGGCATCCCAAGGAAGAGACCAAAATATTAAAGAACTGAACACAAAGCTGAGGTGCTGGATGGTTCCAAAAACCCTTTCATAAAGGTTTGATCCCTTAAATATGATTCACAAGATTACTGGGTGGGTTGGCTACAACTGTAGAGAAATGAATTCCTTCTTAATAACGAGGGATATCAATATACAAACAAACAAATTTCTTCTTTAAAAAATAAGAATGATTTAAAAATAATATACTAATATCTCTCACCTAACCTAGAGAATAATGTCACCAATCCATTCTCGTGGGTCGTGCAGCTCTAAAGCATTTATTGGATTACATCCAAATAGATGGAAATAAATTAACAGAAAAAAATGAAACCCTAATTGGACATCTTATCGACACATCTGAATTCCTCGATAACCTTTACAGCGATTCACTTTCGTACAGCTAGTGCAAATGACACAACACTAAAGTGCGGAACAATTTCAAATGATTTGATTAATGAAAACCATTAAGTAGACTACGGAAAAGCGTTTAACATTCAAGCCCTGTACAAGCGTGAAACAATTTAATAAATCACATAGAACCATAAAATCCCTTAAGTGTGAAATAAATATTACTGGAAAAATAAATTGCATAAACCACAGAAAGCAATTGAAATTGGATCCTTTCTGATAAATAAGATAATATGTAAATGGTTTGCAAATGCAAACAAATCAATTAATTATAAAATAAAAGAAAGATACAACAACATAATACAACCATCTAGAGTTTTTAACCAAATATAGCAATTGGGTTATTAAAATTAGAATTATTTGGTTGTCAGTTGACCAAAAAGATTTGTTTCAAAAAATACAAAAAGATTTGTGTCCAAAAACAAGCAAAAGGCGGAATACCAGAAAGAATCAAATAAGATTTAATAAATTAAGTCCAGTTAGTCCATAAGTATTCCAGGGCCATACACTGTTCCAGCAATTGAAGGTTCTAAATACCATTCAGACAAAAAGTACGCCCTTATTTGTAGTGTACAATAGCTTCAGTTCCTTCTACATAGCTTCAGTTTTGTCCACATAGTGCTTTGTTGCAGACACAACCGATTTGATGACAAAAACCTTTAAACAGACTATCCTAAGAATGATCTAAGCAAAACGTTAACTGACCTATCCGTATATCTGTCTATGACTGAATAAAATACTAGTATATCTCGTCAGTTGAACATCCGAGTAGATGGAAAGAAATAAAGAGTTCTCCATCTTTTTCTGTGTCGTGCAAAGAAGATAGAAAGAAGTGATGGGTCTAGAACATTATCAGAAAAACACAATAATGAAACCCTAGATGGACATCTTATCGACACATCTGAATCCGTCAATAACTTTTACGGCTAACAAATTTCTTTATCATTTCCTTTTCCTACAGCGATTTATTTTTGCCCATCTCGTGCTTTGTTGCAGAGGCAAACGATTTAATGAAAAAAACTTTAAACGGCCCATCCTATGGAGCAGTCTTATAAATCCTTGATCCTCAACCATTAATTTATTCAGTGTCAAAAACAATATCACTAGAAAGATATATCACATAAACCCACAAAATGCAAAGAAATCAGGCCATTCTTGATAAAGAAGATAAAATGGAAATGATATATAAATGTAAACATATCGATTAATTATTAAAAAAATACAGCAACATAAACTGACCTGTCTGTATATCTCCACTGCATAAAATATCATTTGCTTAGAGTCTTTCCCGGTCGCTCAGCCGTTCTCACAAAATCCCAAGATATTTACAATCTCGCTTATGAGGAAATCCCCAAATATATGGAAAAAAATACTGGAAGTCCATTCGGGCTCATACGTATTGACAAAGAAAGGAGCCACCATACTCGCCTGTTGTTCGTGATGGAAGAAGTATGCCCACACCCGCACAGGACTCTGGAAATTGTCCTGCATTTCTCCCTCGTGGAATGGCTCACCTTGTGCATGTCATTGTCTCTGACATTCCTGCTTTTGGAGGACACGTGTAGAATTGGTTTTGCGCCGTGCTTCGTCGACCGATTCATCTGGGCCATTGCAGTCTCCTTCACTGTCAGAAGGCAGGAGGCTTTCCCACATAGAACACGCCTTTCAGCGTACCCAGTCAACATTGCAAACATATGTGATGTTTAAGCTGAGGACTTGCGTATAATTTTATGTAAAATTATTTTTCCGAGATAATTCTTAGTGTGATTAATGCATTGACAAGTTTTGAAATAATGGCATGTGATTAACGGGTCAGTATTTTGGAGGATAACTTCTTTGCAACAGATTATGCTCAAGCATGAGTACGATAACATGACCGCTATCAATATCCACTTTTATAAATGGATCCTGAATTTTATGATATAATTAAAGAGATATGTTTAGGGAAATATCTTAGAAATGGGTTGAAAGCATTAATATCCCTATGGAATGGACAGCCATACGTACGCTAACAAAGAAGCCAATGCGTGGAGTTCTTTGCATTTAATGATGCACCGAATTAATACTCGTAAATACATACGAGTGATACCGACCTTTTAAATATTATGTTTAAACAAAATTAAAATTTAGAAGAAACATCTCTTAGGTGTTGAAGACGAGGACCTTCAAATACAATTGAAGATGGTATAAGCTCTCAATTTAAAATTTCTAAATTAATACAGTGACGTTTTATTTTATGTTTATTATTAATAGTTTTTAATAAGAGGGGTTCCTTAAGTGTATACAGCCTGCGCAAGTGGGTTGCCAGTATTTATTTGTAGAGTTCAACGCCGTCTTTTATTGTTTACCATGCCTACTAAGCTGATAAATATACGTGTTGTTCTTAATGAGGAATAAATGATACGTGGATAAGTTAAGCATTTCAAATTGGTATTTGCCAATGACGGAGGATTGTAATTTATACTAGCAATTGCAAATGAGTTGCAAGTTACGCCGGAGAGGGAATGAGATTTGTGTATACAATATAGTATGGGTACAAGGTGAAGGTGATTTGTGTTTGTATTGCATTACAAGTGGGGTTTGCGTATATATATGTACAACTCTTAACTTATTTAATGTTGGAGTTTACCAATGGATCCTAGATCGTGGTATTGTTTTGTGCGCATGATGGGGGAAGGAGTATTTCCATGCCTTGTACGCCGTGTGCCAATGCTGTGTTGCAAAGTCTTTTCTCCTCCTCCTTGCGTGATTTTACGTTCTTGGTATATCTCATTCGTGCGTAGCGTTCAAACGTAAAAGCTGGTTGGATTTGTAGATCGTTGATGGCACGAACTCTTGACATTGCTGTGAATGTTAGTCCTTGACGGTCAACGTTTCCGATGTCTACTGTGGCCTTGTCAAGAGTTAGGCCCTGTGATTTGTGGATGGTAAGGCCCCAAGACATTTTTAGTGGGATTTGGCGACGATTTCCACGTGTGACAGGAGGTAGGGGCAAGTGTGTTGGGTTGAGTATGTCCCATGGGGGCCCTTGGTAGTGTTTGAAGTTGACAACAACAAAGGATGGCAAGTCCGGTGGTTGTGTTTCTGGGTTGTACACGATATCTGTCACTTGCCCGAGTGCACCATTAACCAATCCTGAGCTAACCCATAAGTTAGATGTCAACATGACCTCTTGTCCTGTGCATAGGAAAACTACCGGGTCTAGTTGAGTGTCGTTGATGTCTGAGTCAGAGTTATGTTTGCTTTGTTCTGCGATGCTCATTGCAATTGGTACGTGCAAGGATTTTAGCATTTGTTTATTGTGCTTGTTTGCTAGGTCCTTTGTTGCAAATAGGTGCTTCTCAGTCATGAACATGGATTGCTCTGAGGTAGACATGCACGACTTGGTACGTGACATGAGAAGAGACCAATCCTTAACGGTTGCTTCTGCGTTTCTGATGTTGGTCAACATTTCTCTGAATTCAAGTTGTGTCGAGTTTAATCCTTGTTGCCTAAAGTTTGTGTCCAAGGTGATCACGGTATCAAAAGCATGCCAAAGGGAGCTTCCTACTTTGTTGCCTACATATAATGGTACATCGTTGACCGGAGGGAGCTGGCCTAAGTCTCCCACCAAAATCATTGAGCAGTTACCGAACGCGTGGTTACTATGTCGGGGGAATGCCTCACGAAGTCTTTTGTTGATGTTGTGTAACATTGTAGGACCTATAAAGCTCATTTCATCTATGAGTATGTAATGTATGGGACTCATACGCTCTTGGAAGATTGCTAGGGCTTGGCCTTCAAGAGGTTTCATGTCGGATATGGGTATTCGGAGGGAAGAATGTATAGTAGATGATTTTATATTGAATGCAGCAATACCTGTTGGGGCTAGTACAAGGAGGGAAGATTTTAATTTGCCAGCCATATTTTCAAGCCCATTTCTTATGCATTGTATGAGGTATGATTTTCCTGTACCAGCGGTTCCCTGAATGATCATCTTCAATGGTGGGTGTTCCCTTGTTGAGTTGCATGTGAAAGCACAATTGAGTAGGCAAGGTGTTGTTTTGATGATAGTGCAGAGCGTCTAAATGGGTAGGTGGAGTAACAACTGGTGGTGAATTTTCAGTGGCGAAATGTCTATGAATTTAGGTGCACTTATTTGTAAGGCAGCAGGGATTGAATGAACCTTCCAATCGTGGTTAATGTCAAAGTCACGGAGGCCTATCATGTCTACATCATCAATTGTTGTATTGAGTGTTGGGTGCATGCGTGATATATGCTCCCATTCAAATAGTTGTGCATGCAGTGGATTAGATCCTTGTGAGTCATTGTCGTCGCTACTTGCCCCAGTTGCAGTTTCTTCTAGAGTAGTGGCTCTATTAACATGTAAAGGGGCGTAAGAGTTTTTCATTTTTCCCATTGGTTAGTTATTTCAGATGTGGAGATGCCAATGTCTGTTTGGATATGTCGAAAGGGTTTATAAAGCAGAAGCTCTGTCCAGCAGAAATCCTCATAGTGTATCGCATCTGGGGTGGGGACATCACTGTATCGGGGGAATACGCGGACGACAGCAGGGGTTCTTCTTTGTAGCCATTGAGTAACTTTCCTTTGGCTGTTGTAGGACCAGGAACGAGCAGCTTCAAAGAGGGAGGTGTTCTCTAATTGTGTAGGGCGTTTTATGTATGCATCTATGAATGAAGGGAATTGGAATGTGTTTCCTAGGTCTGGGAGGACACGTTTGAATACCTGCTTACCGACGGATAGGGTAATAAATGTTCGGCTACAACTGGAAAGGGGGAGTTTTTGTAACATGTGGCATGTTTCTTGTGCACCAATGTCCCGGTCGACAATAGTTTCAGAGAGGAATTTGCTGTAGGCCGTCTTTGCAGGGTGATCGATGCTAACTTCATTAGATATCCTTGCAACATGTGATGGTAGCTTTCTGATTTCTTCTCTGCCTTGGCTGCATATTTTGCAATGTATTGTAAGACCGCATGTCGTGACACAACGGGCTGGCAGTCGACATTGGCTCGCCATAGTGCTAGCATGTCTGAGTTGTGTATGTTGACCCGTGCATCATTGCGTGCAGGGGTGTACTTTTTTTTACCGGTTTCATCTAAGCCCAAGCTCGAATACTCTTGGAGTGGCCAAGGGGCTTTATATCTACATTGAAGTGTCCCATTTTTTTTTTGCAAGCAGGTTGCCTCACTACATTTTGTGTGGCGTTGCACGCGGTTCAACAAGTTCTCATAGTCAGCTACTGGGTTGTTTGTAAGTATCCCGTATGTGTCTAACAAGCACGGGTCATCTTCCTGCGAACGATGTATCTGACGTTCTCCACTCTCAGGGCCCCTTGGATTCCATGCAGTTACTAATTGGTCGAAGTAAGTCTTCGCCGCATCAAGTTCACGGGGGTTGTCCCAGTTTAGGTCCTCCATGTTTGGTGCATTTGGAAGCCATATAAATCCGTGGATATGAGCCGAGCCTCGGTGTTGCCATTCGTACCTGTATTTTGCACAAAGAGGGTCCAGCTTGGTAAATGGGGTAGGCGGGGTATTGTATTAAAATCTAAGTGGTAGTGAGCTCACCTGTACCAGTAGTCAGTGCAATGCATTTTTTTTTGAAGCACCTCCTCGCAAAATATTGTAAATCTTTTTTCCATGTATGCAGAGACGATATGGGGGTGCATGTTCAAGTTCACGTTTCTCCACTGCTGGCTAGTTGTTGAGGGTGGCGTCGGTGTTCCCGGCATTGCTTTGTGTAAATCAGGCCATTTAGTATCTGCTGCACTTAAAGTGAAGAAAAGTGTAGGGCTTTCTAGTTGGGTTATCATATCTGTGAGTTCATGTCTGCGCTTGCACCAAAATGATTTAGTTCCTCGCAAGTTGGACCCAAAGCGCATTAGTTGCTCTGCAATGTGGGCATCTGGGTAGTGTGCAAGTTCTGGCGTAACATCGAAACTGTGGTAGGCAAGTTGTCGCCTATATTTTTTTTGTGAAAACAGCAGATGTTGATTGGCTTCTGTGGCGCAACATAATGTTGAGAATGAAGTAACGAAAGCGCGGATGGCTTCCAAATCATTATCATGGTAACGTAGTAGGTGTAGTGCGTATTCATGCATGTGAACCCTCTTGATGCGTGCTTGGTGGAACAATGCAACCCCTGTAGGGAACAATGTTGGAAAAGCCATAGATAGCAAACCCTCAGTGTCGTATTCGCTGACCGGGATGAACCAATGTGTGGCCACTCAATTGACTGTAGCGGAGTTTTTTTCTGCCTTCGATGAAATTTGTTATTTGGTCAACTTCTGAAGTGGCTGGAGGGAGGGAGGACACAAAAGATGATGGCTGCCGCTCGTGGGTATTTGGTGGGGAACTTGGGCGAAGCTCTGCTTCTGGTTGTGCTTCAGCATTGTCGGCGATAGTTGAATTGAAGTGTGGTAGGGAAGTAGATATATCAGTACTGTGATGTGGTAGGGAATGCAATGCAGGTTGGTCTAGGACAACATCCTTGTAGTAAGGGTCATGAGCTATTTTGAATTGCAATGCAGCCAAAACACGAGATCTGCTTACAAAGCAGTCGTAAGCTTTATTTGTTGCTCCGATTCTTCGGATGATTAAGATGTCCAAGTCTTCGACGCGCCGAGGCAAGTGTTTAGTTATGGATGAAACTTCTTGGGGGAAGCATATGGTGTGGCCCCTATATTTGTATTGGCCACCTACAGCGTGAGTCACTTGCAATATTGGGTTGACCCTTGCTATCAACATTTCCTCAACTTGTGTAAGTGAAGATAACACCTTAGGTTGCGGGCCTGGGTCCATGTTATTCCAACTTGAGAAGCGGCGATCATCCTTTTCAACAATGCATCTGTGACAGGTATGGGCACCTTTGTAAAGCCTTGTACGTAGCCCAACATATAATTCATTACAACATGAACATGTGTTTGGAGGCGGGAGGTGATCTATTCTTTGGCGGAATTGGCGTTGTGTATCTTGGAGTGAATGCGTATTTGGTGTGTGATCTTCGAGCAGGTTGGCATGGTTGGCTATATAGACTGCGCCTGTGTGTTCAGCTTTTGTCGTTTCATGCAAGCTATATGGCGACGATGCTCATTGAGGTTGTTTTTGTTGGCTGCATACCTCAACCGAGCCTTTGCATTTTTCTCAGTCCGTGTTAGGCCTGCAAAAAATGAGTTAAAAAGGTAACAGTAATTAGGTATAGAACGTAGTTAATGCAAGCAAAAAAGAAAAGTTCTTTTGTTTGATTGGAGTGAAGTGTAACAATGTATGTTGACAGTATTTGCATTGCTAGTATAAAGTGACTTTGATTGCACCCGAATATGTGTATTATAAAGACATATTAAGAACACAGAGTGGTATATAAATATAGGAAAACTTGAGCACAACATGCGTTAATATTAAAGGTTATATAACTTATGAATGCAAAAACCTATATGTGGAGTAGGTGGTATGGTAAGTATGTATTGGTAAGTTGCTCATATTGTGTGGGTACAGTATAATATGTTTTCTGAGGTAGTGTAGGATCTTTTTCATCAATACATAGTTAAGGTGTTGCGAGGAATGCATCTAGTGGGGATTCCTGCATGCTGGAAGTCATGTCCTTAACTGCAGCGACAACAGTGCACTGGGCTTTCTCTTCTGACCTGTAGACCTCTAGCTTCGCGGATATTGTGAACATGTAGCGGTGGAACAGAATTGGCTTAACAACAGGCCAAAACTTGTCAGGTGTTGGTGCAAGAAGTTGTAGCTCTTGTGCTGATATACCCATGATTGATGTAGCAACCTCATCAAAAGTAGTTACCCATGTTGTTGATGTGCCATCCTCAATGATGAAGTGTAATGCATATTTGTAGTCGCAATGAGAGACGTTGTGCTTGCATTTTTGGCAATACCAAGAGGAGTTTGCAGTTAGATCAAGTTTTTTCTTGCATTGCTGGTTGTTAACAATTGATGTGCATGCTGGATAGCTAAAGGAGGACATATTAATGTGTATAATTGTTGCTGCGGTGGAGAAGGTGAGCGGTTTACCTAGCTGCGAGGAGGATTTCATGCCTGCGATATCGGTTTTCTCAATTTTTCCAATACTCACTGAAGGGTATGCAGTTGTAGAGGCGAGCGAAGTAAACCATGCACGCAATGCATGAGCCTCAGTTATATCAGGATCTATGAAGATTTGTGTATTAGGGCCCGTGGCTAATGTTGTTCCTTTGAAAGTTGTAGTTTTTGCTCTCTTAATTGCAAGAACTGGTCGGATTGATGTCTGTGTAGCACATAATTCACTCAGAAGTTTGCCCTCATTGTCACTAAAAGCGCCCCATAACGTTGCCTCAATACATAGTGCCGAGTTATCACTTAGTACGACTGTGCGTTTGTGGTTGAAAGTACTATCACTTTTCCTGATAGTGGAGGGGGCGGTAATGGATAGTGCAATAGCTAGTAGGTCAATGGTGGATTTGGCGGGGGTGGAGTTGATTTCTGCTATTGTTTTGAAGCGGAAAAGATATTGCGGTATGTTTACGGACTGGTTTGTACTAAGCTTTACAGAGGAGTCCAAGTCTAGGATGATGTCCCAAGGAGTTGTGGAGTTGTTGTAATCTTTTTTTGCAGTCCGCAAGGTGCCTCCTTTGATTGTGTATGTTTTACCTAGTTGTATTTGGTTGTAGTAAGAAGTTGCAGCTAGGTCAAAAGAAGTCACCACTATATCTGAGTTGCTTTTGTCGATAATGTCGAAGCTGAAAACCTGCCCTGTGCGTTTTTCCGTGTTGTAGTTGTTTAGGTTGCCTTTTTGGATGACCCTGCCTTCAATAGTCCAAACGCTTTGGTAAGGATTTAACGATTTAATTGGCGTGAGTTGCATGCAGTGTTCAGTCGGCCTTCACGAGTAGCCGTGCCAAAGTATCTGTGCGGGATGTCGGCATGTGTACGGCCAGTTGGGGAGGAACAACGTTGGGGGCAATGGAGTCTGCGATGCTGGTGGTTCCTAAACAATAAAATAAAATGGAAATGAATTAGCAAATGGGGTAATGTTAAGTACGAGGGAGCATGCGCTAAACCATAAAGTGGGGAAACCAAGTTATGGCCCACGTAAAGTGTTTTTTTAGAGAATAAGCACGTAAAGATATGTACAGTGGGGAAGATGTTTATATAACACAACAGTTTCTATGCTCATTCTTTAAGTAAAGTACGAAACATATGTACAACAACTCTATTGTATATATCGTGATTGGAATTATACAAAACTTTTGACGACGGTTTCAAAATGGAACATGTACACCATATTTATGCAAGTATAGGTTTATCAAGTTAGACCTTCAAAAAGAGGTTACTGTGGGGTAGGATGAAAGAGGTGGGCATATGTATGAGCAGTGCAAAGTCGTAGTAGGGGTGAGGTAGGGACTTAAATTAAAGGGATGCAAGATAAGCTTTGAATGCAGCTCTAATGGAGTGTTCCTCGCCGCCAGAGTAGTACTGGTCGTAGCTGAGCGAACGAAGGAAAGTGTACAATGCGTCAAGCCTAAGGTACGTTGCATCTACCTTGTGCATCATGTCTAAGACAGCGGTTAAATCACTATCGAGAATCATTGCTGATGGGATGAGGGACTCTGATATTCTACCAGAAATGGTTGAGCATGTAGCTGCAACAGAAGTAGCCAAAGTATGGACAGAAGTCGCAAGCGGTGGCTGGACACTTTGTATTGAGCTTTCGTTGGTGGTTGCTTGGGTTGCATATGACTGAGGTGTCCCATTTGAAGCGACCAGTTCAATAGGAGGGCTCCCGACAATGGCACCAGAGGTATCATCTAGATATTGTGATAATGGATGGGCTTCCACTTGGAGTGGCCATAATACCTGGAAAAAGCAACCAACTTTGTTAGTATAAATTTAGCTTCTACTGACAAGTACAGAAATATATATACATATATATGACACGGATTATGGTTAGGACAAAGACAGAACCATGATATTTAGTGAATGTCATGCAATTGAGTTAGAGAAGTGCTGAAGAATTCTAAACATTGCAAAAAACATTGGCTCGCTGAAACTGAAATTGCAACTACATCCATAAATCATATATCATATATTTCATCCATAATTCTCTGTATGCAACTATGGAAATGTCAGACATGCTCATTGTAGTTTTCAGCAGAGCTTACATAAAGATTATCACTAACAGATTAAGAGCCTTTGAACTATCAGCAGCAAAACATATTCCAATACAATTACTCTACCCGAGATGATTAAACAGCTGCTGTCCACTTACAGTGAAACTATTTCATGATTATTATGTGCTTATTTATAGTATGTATCCATAGTACATTTCTTAAGAAAACATGCTAATCCCAATCATGGGAGCATCTAATTCTATTACACAGAATTGGAGGCCCCAACAATTACCAAAAACAATAAAAAAACTGAAACAAATAAATTAAATAGGTTCAATTCCATGCAATAATTGTTCGACTAAACCCGAATCCCAATCATGGGAGCGTATAGTTCTATTACACAGAATTGGAGGCCCCATCAATTACAAAAACAATGAAAAGACTGAAACAAAAATCCCAACGCACATATACGTCGCAACTATTTTAGCAGCAACACCATAGCCTTCCATTTCTAAGTAGAATGTCCCTCAACAGGGTCCTAAGCTCCTGAAGGCCTCCTCCATGTACCAGCCCCTCCAGACCGATCTTCATCCCGCATACGGTCTAAACGCTGGTCTGAACCTCTCTCCTAGCCGCATAGCATTTTATGTTGTAAGTTGTGATTGGGCTGATGAATAACAATAACAATAACTTCAAGAAAACTACGCCCTGGACTCACTATAACTACAGATACTAAGACAATATACCAAAACGTATGTACCTAGTTTTTACAAATAATTCTAACTCAGGAGACTGTTTTGACTTAAAAGATGTGACCAATAATGAAAGCATGGCTGAGCATACTGCGCATTTTGTGAAACATATCCATGGCTGAGCATACGTCATATCTGAATCTTTATCTTCTTGTCCATGGAAGGAGTTGATGTAATAACCGTGTCCGAGAATTGAAAGGAGAGAACTGGCGAGGGCGAACAAAACTGAATCAAAGCCACTCAGATTAGATGCAATAACTAACAGGAGCGATGGGTAATCATTCACAGAGTTCAGGCATGGATCAGACTGTGACAAATTTTTGTCTAAGCCTAGCACACCAACAATAAAATCCTTTGAATTCTCATATGATACCCAACATATTCACGACCAAGGATGATAGTACAGAAACGTCCCTTGCAATAGAGTTCGGGCATGGTACAGACCGTTCTAGATTGGTTTGTTCCACTTCTTAATGTCAACAACATATAAACCCAATAAAATACGTTCATCGCAACAAAACAATAATTTGCATTATTTATATTTCCCTGCAGAATTATTACAGCTAAATAAATGAAAGAAATACAGAGAAGGAAAGAAATGTTGCTAAAAACTGATCCGGAAGAAGTTGGCATAGCAACAAAACAATACTTTGCAAACCTGTTATATCTCTGAACTGTGGCGTATATGAGGTGAGAGGGTGTTGCTTTCAGCGTGGCACTCCTCTCAATCAAGCGGAGATGGTGCAGGATGTAAATTTAAAAATGCAGGGGTGTATTTATAGAGAGAGATAGTTTAAGCAGCCTGTAAGAGGAGGACAACAGGTAGACAACAATGACCGACTCTGTAAGAAATGCAATTACTCCTCTAAATATCGCACCAGCACACTGTTTCTAACATCAGCTTTGCACTGTTACAGAATTGCACGTATATTTCATTCACAAGCTTTTATTCGCCTGATGCATACACAGTGTGCAGTTTCCAACGGGAGTTATTGCGAAGCGGTGGACAGCTGTGACTGTATTTATGCTCAGCGGTAGCCAGGCAGACCACCGACCCTGAACATAGCCGCCAAGCTGTATAAGTTAAAAAGTATTATTATGAATGAATCTGAAGTTGTTCATTGGGCGAGAGGAAACAATCTTCTTTGCCTCCCATTTATTCTTTTCTGTTTATGGAAGTTGACGAAGACGGCTCTGGCGGGAATAAGTAACGTGCCGATTAACAATAAAAAGTATTCGACCTAAGTATTTCCTATAACAGCTTTATCGGTCATATATTTGTTTGTATTAAATATTAGGTGTTCTACTGTTTTGCGTAGCCATCAAACGTGTTACGGATATAACGAAGTACTCGACCTTACTTTCACGCTGAACCGGAAATATTTATTGAAAATCCAAAGCAAACTCAAATTTTATGGGTATATACATATGTCATCTTACTATCCTTTTATGTATGTTTATTTAAATTTAGCAAAGTGGGTAGCCGGAAAGGTTAGGCCGGAAAATGTTGCCGGAATTTGACACTTTCCAGCAAAGCCTACTTCAAAGTGGCCCAAATTAATAATTAATTAATAAGATTATATTTGATTATTATATAGTAATTTCAATCTTAAATTTGATATCTATTTCATTTTCATTTAGTTTGTATTTAATGATGCATTCAATTAAGACTTGTAAATACCTATAAGTACTACTAATCTCTTAAGTTTTGAAAATTAAAATTTGGAAGAAACATCTATGAAGTATTAAAGCCCTTAAAATATAATTGAAGATAGGTATAAGATCTCTATTTAAATGTTCTAAATTCATTGTGTGACATTTTATTTTATGTTTGTTATTAATACCTTTTAATAAGAGGGGTTCATTAGGTGTTAGAGTTTGCCCAAGTTACTTGCCAATATTTATTTATACAGTTCAATGCCATCTTTTATTGTTTACCAATCCCCACTAAGATGATAAATATGCATGTTTTGATTTATTAATGGTAAAAGGTTTTTTGACCGGGATATTATTTAGGGACATCCAAAATTGGTCAATACTAAGATATTATAATGAGAATCAAAGAAAGAAGAGGAAGCACTCTGCCCAACATAACAACAACAAAAACACAACTACTATTTGACAAATATAAATTTGCATGCGAGAAACAACCGAATAGCAAAAAAGAGCCAATTCAGCTAGGTGGGAGAAATATTTTTGTATGGATAGATTTCTTCCTATTATGAACCATTTTCCACCCTCCTTGATCCTCCTCAATTAGAAGAAAAAAATCAAAAATTTCAATCGGCTTGTATGTGCTTTTTACAAGGAGATCGGGAGGGGCATTCTCCTCTTCCACTTTATATGAATTTAGTTCGATTTTTATTTCACCATGTGACATTCCCTTGTTTCCAACATCTGAAATTACTCTAAGAGTGGTTGTTGAAAGATGAATTTCACCAATTGAATTTCCCTTGTTTTCGTCCTTATTTTCAACAACTTGAATTTCAGAAAGACAATTTTCAGGGACCTCTTAAGCCGCCTCATTCATACTTTGATTTGAATCCATGTCATCTTTTTCATCAAAGACCAATTTTTTAGGGAGGGCATTTTTCCACCAATTATTTCTATCACTGTTATGCTTTTCCATCCCGCATTCAGTGACAATATGACCTAAATTGAAACACCTTCTGCATCTAAAGGGTAATCCTTCGTACTCTAGGGATTGAGTCCAAGATCTAATGTGCATTTTGACCTCAATGGATGCCAAAAGGTTTTTTGAGGTATCAAGTCCCACAATAATTCTAGCATATGTCAGTATGGGTGATGTCCGTGAATGACCCAAAAATCCACACACGAACAACACAGTGAAATACAGGATAACTTTTTTGACTTGCTTGACACATAACATGACGCAACATGTCGTCACCAAGGATACAACTAACACTGTGAACAACTTGATACAAGGATGGCCATAAAGGCAGCACGGAAACGTTCACACCTATCAAGGACAATTTACTTTTCTTTTTGACAAGACAACATAGAAGTCCAATCACAGAACACACTTACAGTTAGGGCCAACCACAATGAGTTATTCTTGAGGGTTATTTATTTTAATAAGATATCTTGCAATTCTTAGCTTACGTTTTCAAGGAGGCTCAAGATATGATTCGAATAATTCAACTTGTCAAGTCAAGTTTATTCCTTTGACACTGAGTAATTATCTTTAAATCTTCTCTATTATGACATTTATTTACTTAATTCGTTTATCAAGAAAAAGGAGTATTTAAATTCCACAAGGCCATCTGCTCCCCACTAACGCTACTAAGATTCGTTCTTGCCCACAAGACAACATGGTTTTAAGTTCAACACACTTAAGAGAAGAGATACAAGGTGCCTTGAAAAAGGGTTAGAGGGAGAAGGTCGAGATGAAACATCTTTAGGACCTCATTAGTTATTGCCAGTATTTAATTGAAGCTAGGGCTCTTAACCAGAATTATCAACAACTTTACTTAGGCTTCGCTAAAAGTATTAACAAGGAGTAAAAATTCACTTTCCAAAAGGCGGTGAGAAAGATGGTGAGGTCTCCAATTTTGTTTTCTCTAGGCTTATTAAATCTTATCATCTTCAAACAACTAACAGTTCATATTATCTTAGGGTCATTTTACAAATTTCACCATAAAAGGAATAATGTTCACTAGAGGAGCTAGGGTTATCATGATATAAATTTTACTTGCAATGATAGTCCTGCCCTTGTTTACTTAAAGAATTTCTTGCTCTCAAGTTGGTGACCCCTACGTTACTTTATTTGAATACAACTTTTAATTTAACTTCCGTAAGTATTAAATAATCCCATGTTAGTTTAACTTTGACACTTTATTACTAAGTCATGTCAAGGTTTAACTAAAAATTTATTCTCAAGGCAAAGTTGTAGAACACTCATTTACAAGAACAAAACAAGATTACATCAATTCTTAAAATACTTGATACTCCAACAATGTCACCAGAATGCCCTATTCTACGTTGGGTCAAAGCATATAACTGTGTCCCACTTTTTTGTAGTTTTTGTACTTTCAACAAAATATGTCCGACAACCAAAACATGACCAAACACATATAAAATGACCAAACATGTAATTTTAAGAGGTTATAAATACCAAGGTGCAGGGCATCTAGAATTTACTTGATTTTTAAATTTTTATAGTATTTTTAATTATTTATTTACTGGTCAAATTTTAAAATATTTATGGCCACAAAGTGGGACACACTTGTATGCTTTGACCCCGTTACACTGTTCATCCCGTGGCGATCGAGTGCTAAGCATGGAGTGTCGTTGTGCCTTCGTCGACCTCGATCACCCATTATGACTATAATTGATAATTATTTTACAAGCTGTAAAATGATAATAATGATAATAATAATAATAATGACATTATGATTGTATTATCGATCAACGATTGTATTTTATTATTACCTTCTTTATATCGATTGTTATCGATATCATCCTCTGTTATCGTTAAACTATCCTTTTGATTTGTTTTTCGCTTCTGTTTGATCGAGCCTCATTGCGCAAATGAGGAAGAGTATGTTTTGTGGTGGTGCCACGGTTTGGGAGTGGCGTTCGAGTAAATATTTCATTTAATTACTCAACCCCGTTCTCCTCCTGGGTCGACCGATCCCGCAATCTTAGAATTGTTTTAAATTATTAATTTTAAATATAGATTTTTATGTCCCCAACCTACCTTGTCTCTCCCTTTTGATCTCCTTGTGTACCAAGTTTGGCGTGGGGAAGGAAAGGTTAATGATGTTTTTTTACCTTGTTTCCTTGGTCGGCTGGAGGTGGGTGGCTTTAATGGCCACCTGCCATTGCATTAAAACCCCCTGCACCTTCTTGGCATGTTCAACTCTGGTTGGTGGCCGCACCTGCCCATTTATTAAATTGTTGACTTGCAATCTGATCTCACGTGGTCTACCTGTTGTTTTCTGCCCAAAACCACGAATGCTTGTTTGCGCTCCATCAAATGCTGCACAGATGAATTACTACATGGCGTGATGTTCTAGATAGTAGATTCATTGATGGTGAAATGAAGGTCTGTCACCCTGATGTTGCGTGGGTGGGTGTGGATTCTCAAAATCGTCTTTGTATAGCGGTTTCAGTGGAGCGTAGAACTGAAATTCTCTCGAGGAAAGTGTCGTGAGGAAGTAATTGGCTATATGCAGTACCTGAGGGTAGAGAAGTAAACTTATCTCAAAAAAATCGGTGGCCTCCAGGAGAGTTAAGTGTGACAACTACCAAAGGGCGATCCCAAGGAACCGTTGGTGTTGATCCTGATGTTCTGGTTGCACGCGACCACAGTCGTGATCAGTTGTTGCAAAATCTTGCAGCTGTAGTAGAAGCCTTTTTGAGCGCTCCAACAAGCAGGTGGTCCAACTTCGTTGTTATCTGTTCAGCTTCGACTGCATCCTCAAATTCAAGATTCTCCTTCAAGATATTCCTGCCAAAATCGACTATGTGACGGTGAGAGTGCTCCATTCAACAAACGTTACAATGTTCAGTCACGGATAAAAATTAATTTAGACTTACGATTCTACATGCAATTTGAATTATTTATAGAATCCAATGGTGTGTTGTGTTTTGTTTTTTGGGTTGAAGATGCGCTATTTAAAAGGTAGATCCGGATAAAGGAAGAGGTTAAGTTTGAATTTGATCAGCAAGCATGAAGACATTGAACAATTTTTGGAAAGCCTGCAATCTCTTTCAACCAGGCATGGTCGATTTCCACATAAACTTGATTTTAACTTTTCCACCGCATCTAAAACACAACCCAATATTAATATGAGAGGACTCTGTCATCAACAGCTCGCCTGAAAGAAACCCTCAATATTTTACATATGCCAGACAGTAAAATAGATTCTACTACATATGTTTCTCTCTTGAAGGTTTGCATTCACAAAAAGGAATTATTACATGGCAAATGAATCCACGCTCACATGACTTAGACGGGTATTATAAAAGACAGGCTTGTGGAAAATACGTTGATAAACATGTATGTCAAGTGCGGAAGCCTGGTAGATGCTCGGAAAGTGTTTGACAAAATGTCTGAACGAGATGTCTGCTCATGGACTCTGATGATTGCGGCTTATGCAAGGCATGAACCTGCTGAAGAGGCGCTCGTAATCTTCCGCCAAATGCAAGATGTTGAAGCCGATCAGTTGTTTTTTTTTCCAGCGTTGTTTCGGCCTGTTCCAAATTGGCACGTATAGAACAGGGCCTGGAGATCCATGAACAAATTATAACTAGGGGTTTTCAGTCTCACGTGTCTGTGGCCAATACCCTTGTTGACATGTATGCAAAATGTGGCAATATGGGAAAAGCGCGGCAAGTTCGACGAAATACCTCAACCAGATGTTGTTTCCTGGACAACCTTAATTGCAGGATATACACACAGTGGGCTCGTTCATGAGGCCTTGCAGATCTTTGAGCGAATGCCTCATCGAGACGTGGTATCATGGAACACAATGATTGTGGGATTCACACAGAATGGGCACTTTGAGGAGGCGCTGATGCTTTTTCGAGAAATGGAATTGGCAGGTGTGAGGCCAAACTCAAAAACCTTTTCCTGTGTCTATGCAGTTTACCGGAATGGTTATTGTTTCTTTTGCATGGTATTTGGGACACCGTGTGGGTGAGAAGCGTGAGTTTGGTGGAGAATTAATTTTGGGACTGCTGGGAGAAGGGGACTGCACGTGCGTGGCCATGAGATATAACGTTTAAAACAGGCATGTTAAATCTACTCCTTGTAATAGTTTTCTACCTTCTTTCAGTATCTTGAAATAAATTTTCTTTCCTATTGAATAGCGCCTAGACAAATGTTTTCGTGGTTGTTTATATCGCTGCCTGATTGTGTTGGTTGTTCCTTTAAATCTCGTTCCAATTTCATTGGTTTTGCTTGAAATGTTCTTTCCTCTCTTATAGCTTACTCTATTTCATATTTGTTTAAATGGGCTACTGCAATATTGAGCGATGCAATCTAGTTCGTAGGGAAGGAAACATTTTAGAGTTTCGTTTGCTTATATGACTCTCTTTTAAAAGAATTCTGTGGTGGTATTTATAATTGAAGGCTTACTATATGGAAGGTTAAGCCTTCATATCTCTAGTTGGTTGATTAAATACGTATTTCCTGATTAGGGCTCTCCTGTTTTGCTAAAAGGTACATTAATAATGCCATTGTGTTCTAAAACTTGTTTAAGCTGTGGGGCATTCCTTACTTTTTGTTTAATTAGAAAATGGCATTAGGGTTTTGTTTTAGAACTGTACATGGTTGACTGTTGTACCCAGTTCTAGAGGATGAATAACCTGACATCTATTTTGGCCTCTACGTGTTGAGAGAATTACTTTACCTTCTTCCTGGTTCAAACTCTTGTGTGATTAAAGTAAGGGGGAAACATTGTAAGTTTTATTGAATGAAATCTCTACAAATTTTACTAGGGGTCACGAGCAAGCTATTAATAGCTGGACTGAAACAAAAGTTGTAGGTGAATCCATGGTATTGGACTCGTGAACCCGTTCCTGTTAGATGACAGCTGATTACAGTGATAATATAATAGGTGGCTATTATATTCATCTATTTGATATTTGCTAGACTTTTCCCTGATAAGCCCACATGGATCGGGTAAAATTTCCATCTTCTATACCATTGGCAAGGAGCTCATAGAACTTCTAGGCCTGACTGCACTGCGTAACCTTCCTGATGGATATGTGTGTTGGTTCTTATTTTGTGCTTGTACTCATGGTAAGGTCCTTTGATTCTGGGGCATCACTGGTGTATTACCCACCGTGTATCGAATCCCTTTGTTTTCGAACTCGAATATCTTATACTTCAACTTGGTTACTAAAAGTCCCATTTTGTGGCTTTGTTAAGGAAATCAATTTTTATCTTTATTTTAAAATACTTATTGACATTGTCGGAAATATATAAAAATTATTAACTACTTTTGGGTTTAGCCTTCCATTACATTATGAAGAGAAGTTGACGATTAGGATAAGGTTTGTTGGAAGAATAATGGCCCTTTTTGTGTCTCATTTGTATGCGTTTGGAAGGGTGGATTTGTTTTGTTAACTAGTACTACGTTTAAGAAATCCTATAAGGAAGTAGTGGTAAACTCCTTGGTTAAAACTGAAACTATAGTTGTTTTCTTTTAGGGCGTCGAACCCTTATTACTATGAAGCCTTCCCCTGGGAGAATTGGATAACGTCATTTTGTTTCGCGCCTACGATCATAATTAGTATGTTTTGTCTTCTCTTGGACCCCTTTAGATGGATGGATTGAGTATTGGATTCCAATCACGTAAACCATAGGATCACATGAAGGAAATATCAACCCTCTTGACCTTCTTGTTCCTAACCCATAAGGTCTTGCCTTGATTTATGTAATTTTGTTCTTACTGGTATTTTGACTTTCTCCTTGTTGGATGGTTTAGATTTCTCTCTCATGTGATTAATCTTGGAGTTGTGGGTTGTGTTTTAATCCATTTCTGAATTTAGAACATTCCTTTCTTGATATTGTTAAATGTTAGCTTACTGTTGCAATGTGTAGCCTTAACATGCTCGGCTTCTATGAAGCCGATTCTAGCTAGTATTTGTGCGATGGATTATGCGAGTAGATTAAAGGAAAGAGTTGTAAAGATTTCATCGGCAAATTTATGAAGTTCCTTGTAAAAATGTCCAATGTGAGGTAAATTTTGTAATAGTACTTGCAAAGGAGTTTAGAGGACCTCTTGCCTTGGGTTGTTCTAAAATTTCATGATGATGTTGTCTTTTCCTTCGTATGTAAACCGGTAACTTACCTTTGTGAGAAATGGTATTCAATCTTTACATCGATATGAGTATTGTAAAACTTTGATTTTGAGAATAAATTGTTAAGTTAAATCTTTCTAAGACTTAGTGGCAATATTTTATAAGTAAAGTAAAATGGGTCGGTTAACCCTTAAAGGAGCTAAACAAAAATAATAATTTTATATTCAACAAATAAAGGTAGAGGTGATCTACTTGAAATCAAATAAGTCCATGAGTGATCAAAATGAAACCATCCCTTGTGAAGTAAAAATTTTATAACTTGATATCCCTAGCTACACTAGCGAACATTATCCTTTTATGGTGAATTCTTAGAATGATCCTAAGGTGAAACAAATTGTTAGTTGATATAAGATAATAAGATTTAATAAATAGGAGGAATCGGTTTCGAAGCCATGTAATCTGTCTCTCAACCATTTGAAAGGTAAATTGTTTTCTTTTGTAAAATCATCCAGTGAAGCCTAAGTAAAATATTTAATAATTTTCGATAAATCCTCAAGCTTCATTAAAAACGAGTTAATAACTAATGAGGTCATAAAGATGAAATCAACTCGACCTTCTTCCTCTAACCTGTTATTTTTCAAGGTGCTTTGTCTTCCTTCTCTACCTTTTTATTATTCCATGAAATGTTTGTTCCTTCCTGCAATGGCGTCTAAAAAAGGGTTTTCTTGTGGTGGTTTATTGATTTCCTTGAGTGTACTGGTCGCCCCCTTTGTATCTCCTTCTGAATCGCTGGTTTTGCATGGATTAAACCTTTCTCTTCCTTGTTGTTCCATTATGAACTGATGAGTAGTAATTTGATTTAAATTGCTTTGTTATTTATGTGATATCTGGTAAGGAGTTTAATAAATGAAATATGGGTGCTTGCGTAATTGATTATTTCTGTGGTTGTATGGAATACTGGTAAACACTTGTAACTTGTGATTTTGTGAGAGTATTCCATGGCTCGTATTATATGTAAAACCCAGTAACTTTGGGCTTCTATATCATGGGGAAACTTTTGGATTGAAATGAGTTTCGTTAGAATGCTGGGTATTATGCTGCCTTTGTTACACCATCTAATGGTATGTGTTTTGGGTCTTGTGAAAGAGGGATGACATTCCCGGGCCTTTTCCCTTTGTTGTGGTTAAACTAAGTTTTGTTTACTCGACCTTCTGAGGTCAACACGAAGTATCTGGATCCATATTTATCTCAAAAAAATTACGGTTTTATGTTATTTTGATTATTTCGTTCCAAGTCGAGTTTCGAGTTGCTTCGAGTTGGAAACCAAAACCATGTATGTGTATTTTCTATTAACGTAAGGATGACATATTTGTTATTGTTAATGAGATATGGAATGGACGTAAGGATCTCGAATGGGTGCTTGCTATAGGAATTCGTGTACTCCCCAAGTTGTTGGAAACTCAGAGAAATCCTGTAAGATGATTTTGGAATCGGTTTACCTTTTGGGCTTAAAGCATTGAGGATATTTCTATGACCATTTTTATCTGTTGAATGTACGCCTTAAGATATAGTCATTTATTCATCTGGCATCTTCTCGTTTGGCTAAATGAACAAATCTTGTTTCAAATCCTTGTATTCTTTATGAAAGGGGGAAACTTCATTAGTTTTAATGAACGAGTATCCTTACCACTATTTTTCCTTGTGGCTTGGAAGCCACTGTTATGATCTTGGCCAATACAGAAGTTTTGAGATGAACCCATGGCTTTGTTTGTGATAACTCGTTCCATGATGGGTGATAACTAGTTACTTGTGTTAGTTAACTAAACATGACCACCCAGATTAGCTTTTCTTTCTCTGTGATATTGGATTCGACCTGTGCTACTTGTGTAACCCTTGTGTGGGTTGGGAATATTCATAACAAGACCATATGGTCTTGATTTCAGCTAGGAATATATTGTTCAATTTAATGTTGTCCAATCTCCCTTGCCCTCGTGGCTAATGGTATCAATTATCTGGAAATGTTTGACCTGTTCCGAAGGGCCATGTGGTTTTGTTAATTTTTTTATTCACTTCACCATTGACACAAAGCTCTTGGAGTTTTCAATCATGATTATACCAGGTAACCACCCCAGAAGGATATGCATGTTGTTTTTTAATGCTTGCAACTCGTGGTAAGGCCTTATAGAGACTGGGGTATCGAGGGTGTATTACATGTCATGTATCGAATCCCTTGAATGCAAACTCGAATATCATATATTATCAGACTTGTTTACTAAATGTCTCGTATTGTGACTTCATTTAATGTAATCAACTTTCAAATATGTATGATATTGTCGAAATTTGTAAAATTATTAATGACATTTGGGGTTACTCTTCCTTTATATTATTTAGAAAGGTTGATGATTATGATGAGATTTGTTGGTAGAATAATGGTCTTTTGTGCCTCGTTTGTATGCTTTTGAAGAGTGGATTTGATTAGGTTAACAAGTACTACTTTTAAGAGATCCTGTAAGGAGGAGGTGGTAAAATCCTTGGTTAAAACTGAACCTATAGATTGTTTTTTTAGGGTGACGAACCCACATTGCTATGAAAACTCCCTCCTGGAAGGATTGAATAACTTGGTTTCATTTCACGTCTATGATCATAACTAGTATGTTTTGACTTCTCAAGTTTTTCCTTGTGATGGATGGATTGAGTATTAGATTTCAATCATGTAATCCATAGGATTACATGATTGAAATCTCAATACTCTTGCCCCTTTTGTTCCTAACCAATAAGGTCTTGCCTTGACCATTTGAAATGTCATTCTTACTATAATATTTGGCTTCCTCCTTGTTGGCTGGTGAAAATCTTTTATCTCATGTGAATAATTTTGATTAGTGGTTTGTGCTTTGATCCATTCTTGTTTTTAGAACATTCCTTTCATGATATTATTAAATTTTAGCTTACTTTTGCAATGGGTAGTCTTAACATGCTCAATTCTCTCAAAATGAATCGATTTATATACTTGAGCAAATGGCTTGTGTGCATTGATAAAGGTTGCATTGGTTTTATTTATGAAGTCCTTTGTGTGAATGTTTAATGTACTGTAAATCTTGGATTGGTGTTTGTTGAGGATTAGAAGACATCTTGCCTTGGATTTTCTATCTTTATATGATGAAAGGTTGTCTAACCATTGGTAACAAAACTTGAAAACATTTTGTGAGGAATAAAATTTAATCACCACCTTATTATGAGTATAATTTTTGTGATATTATATTATTCAATAAAATGTTGTAGCATGGCTTAACCAATTTTGTTACTTTCTTGTCCTCATTTAAAGTTCAAACGAATCTTTTTACACCTTTGGGTTGTGGTATGTGTTGAATAGAAATTTTATACCCGTGTTTATTTTTGTTGATAAGTAATGGTAAATTCTTCCTTGGACCTTAAAAATTTCTTGTATAATCACCCTCCATGGTCTTGGCATCAATGTAATTATATTCATAATCAAGTGGGTTGGAAAGCCCAAAGAAAGTTAATCAAAATAAATAAATGAACAAACAAATAATTGAATAAATAAGCAAAATATATGACCTTGTGATCACGTGGATAAAGTCCTGAGATTTAAGTAGAAAAGAGGAACTATCTACTTGCAAAAAAGGAATTACCTTCCACCCCTAAGATAAACTTATAAACCTTACCCTTATGGTTGTGAAATGATAAATGTTATTAAAGTGTAAACAATGTTTATCCCTTGGGAGAATTTTTGGTCTTAGTAAGTAAAGGAAATAGTTAAGAAACCATAAGTCCGGCTCATCATTTTTGAAACATAAATGTATTATTTTGTCAACTAAATAAAGTAAAACCTAAATGAAACTTCAACCATTCTTGATAAATCCTTAGCCTCAGTAAAAGATTGGTTATTATCCCATGAGATCATGACGATGAATTCTACTTGACATTTTCCCTTAATCCTTGCCTTGGACATTGTAACCCTTCTTAAGAAATGATAAAATTTTGAACCTTGCAAAGGAGATTATTGTTCCAAACCTAAAATGGTGCCTCCCTCCTTTGGAGCTTACACTCGTCTCCTTGTGCAATGGAGGTTGAAACGAGATTTTGTAGCTTGTGTTTGTTTAAGTTAACCTTGCGGGAAGTGGTTTACCCCACCCCTCTTAGCGTAAATCTAATAACTAATCAAACAAATAATTTTCATATTAAAGATGATCCTCTTTCGGAGAGTTTTACCCAAAGCCAAATGCCTCTAGTAAAAGAAAGGAATCTAACTTTTTAAGAAGAATTATTCGGTTCATAACCTGAATCTCCTAGAACGTAAGTTAATAATTGAAGGCCATGTTTTAGTAAAATAAATAACCTTAAGAGAATTTTCACCGTGGGATGCCCTAACCATAATTGTGTCATGTTCTTGTACCATTATGCCTTGTCTTGTCATAAAGGAGAATGAATGGTTTGTGATGGGTGTCGCATTCTCTCGTAATGCCTCCGGGCATTGGATTCTTTTTTCTACCTGCCACCTTGCCCTCCTCCCAACCACCCAACCTGCAAATTTTTTTAGACTGTCATGTCTGTCCTTGCATGAGGAGTCGGTGGAGTTTTTTTCTTCACCATAATCTATTTTTGGATTCTCCTTCAATGCTTACAGGTGGGTGTTGAGGCACGTTTTCTTCTTGGACATTTTTTTCTCTTCCCTGTCACCTCATTTTGACCTCGCTTCTCCTTGCGTGTTCCTGACGGTGGATTCATTGATGGTGAAATGAAGTTACGTCACACCGATGTTGCGTGGGTGGGTGTGGATCCCGAGAATCATGTTATGCAGGCTTTTTCGGCGCAGAGTGCGAAATGATTTTTCTCCTAAGTGCCGTGAAGAAGTTTTTAGCGATATGCAAGCAGCTATAGGGTTGACGAAAGTAAACTTATCTCGAAAAATCAAAGGCCTCCGGAGAGAGAGTAAGTGTGACAAAATTCATCTTTGCGAGGTGAGGCTAGGGAGCCATTGGTGTTGATCCTGCTTTCGGTTGCCGCGACCACGACTCGTGATCGATTGTTGCAAGATCTTGCTGTAGTAGAAGCCTTTTGAGCGCTCCAATAAGCGGTGGTCCAACTTCGTGGTTATCTGCTGTTTATTTGATTTTGCATCCTCAAATTCAAGATTCTCCTTCAAGATATTCCTGCCAAAATCGACCATGTGATGGTGAGAGTGCTCCTTTCAACAAACGTTACAATGTTTCGATCCACGATAAAAAAATTAATTGGACTTACGATTCTGCATGCAATTTGAATTATTTATAGAATCCAGTGGTGTGTTGTGTTTTGTTTTTTGGGTTGAAGATGCACTATTAAAAAGATAGATCCGGATAAAGGAAGAGGTTAAGTTTGAATTTGATCAGCAAGCATGAAGACATTGAACAATTTTGGAAACCCTACAATCTCTTTCTAACCGACATGGTCGATTTCCACATAAACTTGTTTTTTACTTTTCCGCCGCATCTAAAACACAACCCAATATTAATATGAGAGGACTCTGTCAACAGGCTTGCCTGAAAGAAACCCTCAATATTTTACATATGGCAGATAGTAAAATAGATTCTACTACATATGTTTCTCTCTTGAAGGTTTGCATTCACAAAAAGGAATTATTACATGGCAAATGAATCCACGCTCACATGACTCAGACGGGTATTATAAAAGACAGGCTTGTGGAAAATACGTTGATAAACATGTATGTCAAGTGCGGAAGCCTGGTAGATGCTCGAAAGTGTTTGACAAAATGTCTCGAACGAGATGTTTGCTCATGGAATCGATGATTGCAGGGTTTACACAGAATGGATATGTCGATGAAGCTTTGCAGCTGTTTAAGAAAATGCCTCAATCAAATGTTGTGTCGTGGAATGCGATGATAACAGGTTTCGTACAAAAGGGGTTTGTTGATAAAGCCCTCAAGATTTTTCAGGAAATGCCTCAAAGAGATGTGGTTTCATGGAATGCCATGCTTGTGGAATTTGCTCGAGAATGGGTTTGTTCATTTAAGCTCGTAAACTCTTCCAGGAAATGCCTCGACCAAACTTGGTTTCATGGAATGCAATGATTGCGGGATTCACACAGAATGGGCACTTTGAGGAGGCGCTGATGCTTTTTCAAGAAATGGAATTGGCAGGTGTGAGGCCAAACTCAAAAAACTTTTGCCTGTGTCTATGCAGTTTACCGAGAATGGTTATTGTTTCTTTTGCATGGTATTTGGGACACCGTGTGGGTGAGAAGCATGAGTTTGGTGGAGAAATAATTTTGGGACTGCTGGGAGAAGGGGTCTCAGACGGTGTGGCCGTGGATATAGCATTTAAAACAGGCATGATAAGCCCTAACCCTCTCTCTTAATAATTTATTTCCTTTAGTATTTGGGTAAATCAATCCCTGCAATTCTGTTTGAATTTAGAGATTGGGTTTTCAGATGACTTCTAATTATAATTGCATGAACTGATCTCTCCCCCTCTGGATGATTATCTTATTTACTTTTTTGAGTAGAAGAAATCTCTACATCGATTCTAGCCTAACATCTTATAATGTTGGTTTGTCTTTTTGCCTTGATTTTCCTTCTAATGATGGTTTCGTAAGAAAATAGTATGGAGCGTGAATGAGGTTTATAATTTTTCTTGTATTGTTTATATTATGTAGTACATGGCTTGAAAAAAGGAAACTTTCCGATATGAATGTATTTGGATTTTAATGTGGTTTTATAATAATTTAACTCCCATTAGGATTGGGACTTCTATTTGGGAAGAGTCATACTAGTTTAATTGGTCTTTCTAGATAGCTCCATCTCGAGTCATTCGATTATCATCTACCTTAAGGATTATGGAAAAACACCTCACCAGACCTCTGCTATTATTATTACTTATGAGCTTATTATTAGATTGGAACCCTCCTCAAGCATGTGTTAATGGGTTTTCATGACCTTTACGTACATGTTATGCACGCAAGTCATAATCCTATGAGGATAATTCTTTGGCTTAATTTTTGAGGCACTACTTGGACCTTTGGATCGGTTAAAGTAATATTGGATGCATCGAGATTCTCCAAGTTTGATTGATTTGTGATGCCCTCATGCATACGAATTCGAGCAACGCTTGAAAAATAAAATTTTAAATTTATCTTATACTTTGACACGAAGCTTGTTCAGACTTTTGGTAGGAAAACAGATGAATAGAGAAGTTAAGATAACTAACCTAAATTAGAGTCATGCATAGCCTTAAGTAAAGGTGACAGCTACCATAATGGAACTGTGCTTACCATGTATGACAGTAAGGATATAAATCCACCTGAAATATTTTTAACTTCATTTTATAGAACAATTATTAATACCCATAGATTGGGGTATGCAAGTGGAGGTTGAATTAGATAATAGGGTATATTATGTTATCAGGTAACCGGTAAGGTTAAATATGTTATTTCAATGCTTGGTTAACGAGTGGAATAATTCTGTTATTTACGATGATTATTATGTTTAGCAAAAAAATCGATACTCGCATCTTATTAGGAGTTGAGATAATGTTGATACTTGCATTCATATAGTGGCTTGGGCTGCGCTTGCATATCTTAGCTACCAAATGTATCTTTGGCATATTACTGATAGATGACAAAGATTGGCTCGGTCATAACTCATTCTTATGAGTTGGACTCTTTGTAGCGACCCACAAATTCACACACAAACAACACAATAAAGAAAAGACAAAAGATTTTTTTTTGACTCGCTTGAAGATAATACGACACTACACAAGTTCTCTAGGAAATACAACCAACTAAAGACATGCTTTCCACAACACGGACCCACACTGGTTACAGATAAACATGAGGCACACACTAAGGACACACTGGTTCATCTAAAGTAAGCAGTCTTACAACAAGGTCTTCCCACAGAAGGTTTCTTTAGATTCATGTTTTAGCTGTAAGTGTTTTTACATTCTTTACTTTTCCCGCAGAGGAATCATGATAGGAGAATCTGAAAGTCATGTCTCCTTTGAAGAATTTTCCCCTACCTTGATAATGTTAATATACAGTGTAAACCAATTATTGGATGGTAAGAGGTTGCTTCATTAACTTGATTAACTTATTCATTGGTTAGGAGGCAGTTAGTTTATCAAGGCTCTTAACTTCATCAAATTGTTTTCAACGTTGTGCTTTTAAACATATATGTTTTACCCTTTTAAGCGGTCATATTTTTATTTTATTTTATTTTTACAGTACATGACTGTCTAAGACTTGGATTCATCATTAAGATCTTATTAGTGGTTAAAAAGGATTTCATTGGGGCAAGAGTCTAACCAGAATTATTAAAGGTTTCACTTGGGCTTCACTTGAAGAGATAGACATAAGTATACTGTTTACTTTTTCAACGGGAAAGATAGGTCGAAGAGTTTCTTAGTCAAGTTCCTTCTATTTATTATAATTTTATTATCTTCCAAGAATTCAATCATTGATTTCACCTTAAGACCGTTCTAAGGATTTACCACAATAAGAGATTGTTGATTAGTTTAAGTGGGATCACCGGTATATTTGTTTCTCTTGTTTTCTTTTTGCTAGGTTCAAACATAGTCCTCTACCAAACGACACATGACCAAAGGTAACCAAAGTGATGCAAGTTGATTCATGTTTTAGATAATTATAATTAGGTTGACAATTCAAGGATAAATCATATTCTGAAAAGTGAAAATTCAACGAAGGATACACATGTCAAAACAAGTTCATTTAATCTTATTGACAATAATATTTCTCAAATTGACTTTCAAACGATAACAACCTACATGAGAACAATACAAAATTATAACACAATGCCTTCTATATAGTCTTCACAATTTCCATACCAATGTTTTAAAGCAAAGGAAAACATTCGTACAACAGCAGTTCCTAAGAAGGCTGGAAACCACTCTCTACACGTGTTTCTTTTTCTCTCTCTTTTTTTTTTTTTCTACTCAGGAAATCCTCCTGCACATTTGTTAGCACATGTCAGTTCGCAAGAACTGAGCACGATAAAAGCTATAACATTAAGATGATATGTTGTTATCTAACTGTTTCAAGGAAGAAGAAAACACCGTTGATTATGAAAAAAATAATCTAAGAGTCTAAACAAGAGCAATTAAAGAGTTGTCCAATAGCATAAAATGTCTGAATAAAATGGAACGGCACTAACTCTATTTAATTATCATTTCTCATAGGAGCAATTAATAAACATCATAGTGAATTTCACTCATATCACAATAATGACCGTCATTTTAACAAGATAACATTTCGAAACAAAAACAATTACAAGAAGAGAATTAATTTCAAACGTGATCTGTCCCTATTTGTTTAAGTTAGTTCACCAAGCCAAGGATTCACTATGCCACTGGAAGATCCCAAACAATCAATCGACATGAGAATATCTAACCCAACATGACTCATTCATATTAAGGTGATGTGCCTAAAACAGTTAATTTTATGTTAGTACAGAATAAATAAATTGAAAAGAAAAGGAATGAAATGCACAAATGACCCGTATGGGCCACATCCTATCCTAACAATCCTTCTATTAAACTTTCTTCTAATCAAGAGGATGTCTTAAGAAAAAGGACAAACTTGACAAGACCAAACATAACCATTATAAATCTTACAGGAGGGTTACTCGATCATTCCCAAGAACACAACACAGGATACATAGCTTCCAAAGGATCCACACAACAACAAGTTGACTTAAACCTTCTCGGTCAACATGTAACCATTCTACTACAATTACAAAGGGAGGTCATATCACAACGATCATCACAAAAACCAGTCAACCAATGAGTTTCCAAACACACCAACCTCTAAGTCACAGGAGAATGAAATTTAAACATCTTTATGGAGCAAAACGTAGGGTAATTTCTTATGCATAAAACCAACATCCCAATTTTAAGATTTGAAAATTTCCTCAATAATGATCCAGTAGGTCTCGTATCCTCCAACATGTGTGAAACAAAATCAAGGTATGAAAAAGAGTATTTCCTCTGACATTTTAAGCTATCCAAAAGAAATGTGAGTAACGTCTAAAGAAGACATTCCATAGGATCAGCTACATTCCTCAAACATACAACAGTCACCAAGGGAGAGAAGGTGATTCCAAAGAAAACAATCTCCAAACGGTGAACATGAATTGATATCAAATTATGAAGATCAACCATGACGCTTGAAGAATAAAGGTATTTCTTCGAGCGATTTAAAAAAATAACAAAAGCAACTAACCTAGTTGAGAGTAATATCAACTTGGCTCAATTCAAAGATCAGTCAAGCTAAGCACACACCAAGCCAACCAGAAGGATTACTAGAACCTAAAACGACTAAAAGAAAAGGATAGAGACAGGAAAAGCATCATTCACCTATACACAATGCACTCGCAGTACTCAATCCCTAATTCGCAAATACCCGACATAACCCAGAACTACAGATCTCGAACCGAAACAAGAATAAGAACAAAACAGGAACTATAAGGTTGAGTCCAACAACAATGTTTGATAAAACATTCAAATCGTGAGACCAACACAAGGAACTAGGGGGTGTTCATTACAGGACCCCCACCTCTTTTGTTTTATTAGACTTAAGAACAAGGTTCACCCAACTAATATTTATTAAAATCCAGAAAACAATATAAAGGCTTCAACCAACGCAATCATTTCTAACGCCAAAAAGGAATACAAACGAGCAAGGGAAGTGGAAACCAAACAACATACCATCACACGAGACATTTATATGAAGAGTAGAGTTATTTAATGAATCAGTTAAATAACAGCATAAGAATCAATGGTATAGAGAATATCGTGCCTGATTAAGCTCCCGCAGTCGATAACAAGATGGACGGGGCTGCAATGCAAAGAACTCAACCAAACAGTAACTTTTCTTCCTCACCCTCCGAAGGTCCAAACTCTGTTAACGGCCATGCTCTTGACTTCATAACATCAATTGTATAGAGCTCCTTTCTTAAACACATAACAGTCTCAGTTATAGGTCCCACAAATCTCCGCCCATAAAAATATGACATTGGCGATGGATTGTTTCCAGACCAATCAAATACTCCAAGCGCCGGAAGCCACATTTTTCCCCATGAAGGTATAGCAGTAGCACTGCCATGGTCCAAAATCCATACACGACCTTTTTCCATTGCTTCTTTATCTCCTCCATCAGACCCTTGGCCAAGAAGTCTCAAAGTTACATAGTTTAGTACTGTCCCAAACATTGTGCTGGAGCCATGATCCTGGAGATTGACCTTTAACTGCTTCTGGAAGGCTGGATTTTTTTTCTAGGTGCTGTAGGACAGCCTTGAGAGCCCTCAATAGCCTGTGATTTGTTGCTTCCTTGAGAGAGGAGTCTGTATGCCTTTCTAATAGAATCCCCATACCAACATCCACATATTCATCTGATAATGCACGAGCAAGAGAAGTTGCCACATGATCTTCAAAAGAACTAGAAAAGAGTGTGACATCATGAGATTTAGACAGGCTCGAATGTTCATTCGACCCAAGGCTTTGGTAAAGTGAGGATATCCGACGTAAAGAAGCAACATCCACACGAAGCACACTAGCAGATAATCCACAAAGCTCTAAAAGAAAGGCGCAAGAGGCCACCAAAACATTATTTTCAAAATGCATAAAAGCGAGTGGCATTACTGAGATAAGAAGCTTCTCTTCACTTTGTGTCAGCTGTGAAAGCAACACCTGAATCTCAGAGGAGGCTTGTGATTGACCTCGTGAAGACTTGTCCCATTTGTTCTTGGACACACCCCAGTGAATTCAATCTCTGTGCTCGATTTCCAATGAGACAATTGAAAGCTGCAAGTGCACGTCCCCTGTGCAAGTGGTGTTCGATTCCAAAGTCACCCTCCTTGGCCTCTGTTTCTGTGTCTACCCTGCGCAATTAATGGCCGCTCAACCGCTCTCGGCTCATGATAACGTGCCGCCTCCATTTTTTTTTTTCTCTGTTTTCTAATCGAAAAAAAAATGCACACAGTGGCCACAAACAGAAATACCAGCACAGAAAACAAGCACAATATACATATGAAAGAACGGGCACATTCACACCATCTTCAACAGCAGTATCCAACGCAGAAAGGAGGTCTCAAAAGAGAATCATTGCAAAGGAATTTCTTCAGGTCTCCTGGTAACACTCTCACTGTCACATGGTCGATTTTGGCAGGAACAACTCAGTACAAGATTTGGATCTGAAAAAATATCCTGCTACCTTCATCTCCCAAGACATTTTCTCCAACATTGAAAAGATCCCTGTGCCCGTGGGTGCGATCTGTCACCAAAACTGGGACAAGCTCATGGCAGAAACAAATAAAATACAAGCACAGAACGCAGCCTCAAGATTGATCGAGCTTCTTCCATGTTAGATTCACCACCTGGACAGAAGCGACTTTCCAAAATGAAAAGGCAAGACAGCTCAACTAAAACTTTATCCCGTCCTTCTACTACGGCTGCAAGATTTGCAACCACTGATCACGACTGTGGTCGCGTGCAACCAGAACAACAAGTTCGGCACCAACGGTTCCTTGGGATCACCCTGCAGCAGCTGTCACACTTTCTCTCCCTGGAGGCCACTGATTTTCTGAGGTAAGTTTACCTCTCGACCCTGTAGCTGTTGCATACCGCCAAAAACTTCCTCACGGCACTTTCCTAGGAGGATTTCGGTTCTGCGCTCCACTGAGACTACCTGCACAACATGATTTTGAGGATCCAAACCCTCTCACGCAACACCAGGGTGACAGACCTTCATTTCACCATCAACGAATCCACTGTCCAGAACACGCTGAAGCAATTCATCTGTTTCAGCATTTGATGGAGTGCAAAACAAGCATACGTGGTTTGGGCAGAAAACAACAGGCACCAGCAGGTTGCAAGTCAAAAGAATTAATGACTGGGGCATGTGCGGCCACCAACCAGGAAGAAAAACTGAACACGCCAAGAAAAAGGGTGCAGGGCTCTTTAATGCCATGGCGGGAGGGAGACAAACACAAGGAAGGTCAAATAAAAATCTGATTCCATCACGTCGCACAATAAAAGCTCCACCTTCCACGCCAAGGAGATGAAGCTGACCGAGCCCAGGTAGGTTAGGGGGGGGGCATTACATTCTCCTCCCCTTAAGAAAGCATCGTCCTCGATGCGACATTACACAGAGGAAAATAAAATGGTACGCAACAAGGGATAGATATCAAGAAAACAAACCTATGGTTTGAAATTTTAGTTGATTAAAGCACGGTCACAAGGTAGCCTTAGGAACATTTGGTAGAATTTTTAACTTTCAATGTTCTGTGAAGATTGGCAGTTCTTTCTTGTTTATTATTTTCATTAGTCTCTTTCCGTTAACATTATTTCTAGTTTTAGTTTCTTTTAAAAATATCATCATTGAAGGGTTTTGATTTATTCCTTATTGTGGGTACCCAACATGAATGCGAACACAACACCCTATCAGTTCACAAGACCCTCTGATTCACAAGCACACAAGTATATACTTCAAGATCAGTATTACACCACAAAGGTTACACAATTACGTAATATAATAGTGCACACTCCACATAACGTAGTACTTGACACACATCAATGACTGACATACCAAAATACTTAACCAAAATACAGTTACTTACAATCCACTAGACATTTCCTCAATTTGCATCAATGAAAAACTCACATAACACCAAACAAATGCCACGGTACATAAAGGCCCACAAGGGAATCAATGACATAACCACAACATCACAACACATATCCATCTGACATGAGTAACACATACATCAAAAGACCACTACCAAACATCACAATAACTCAACATATATCCTGAAACATCAACCATACAGACAAATATCATAAGCCTCCCTCAAACTCTTATGCCTCCCTCAAGTCTCTTATGCCTCCCTCAAACTCTTATGCCTCCCTCAAGTCTCTTATGCCTCCCTCAAACTCTTATGCCTCCCTCAAGTCTCTTATGCCTCCCTCAAACTCTTATGCCTCCCTCAAGGAGGCCGGTTGTCCCTATGGTCCAAGACACATAGAGTTTGAACACTCCTAACCCAAGTGACATAATAACGCGTGGTTCAACAACCCGCTAGTTATATGTACCCCTTGGGGCGTACCCCCATACAACAAAGTGGGTCCATAGGTCCAACCAATCCATGGTGCATCCTATGACCCTATTCCACACATCACGACAATAGAACCAGCACAACAATCCAATCAAAGTGCCAAGTGGCAAAGTACAAGCCTTGGGCAAGGTGGTAAAAATTCCAAATTTAAAAGAAGACCCAAAATCAAGCAAAAATAAATGACCAAATGGCCATAGTTAGTATCAAAATCCCCATGTTAGTGCCACAAACCAAGGAAATGCCCAAAATTGTAAAGCATTGCAATCAAGAAAAGCTGCTGGTCCTTACAAAATAAGGAAAAAAATCAATTACGAATAAAATCAACTTATAATGATGTCACATTACGATAACTGTGTGGCCTTATCTAGCCACCAAAGGGGTACTCAACGAGTTCACTAGCTTCGAGAACATCGAGCCTCGGCCGTAAAATACATATCAATAATACAACTGTCATCACCTCCATCTGAATCATCCCGCCACCACTTCGACAAGGCTAAACATAGTCATAGATACACTAAGGTTGCATACATACAACCACATAGGGAGAGAGGAAAGAATCACATGTTATCTACTAAACCGAGTTTTAGCTCGAGTTATTGACCCATGGTACACCATTCCTCACTCTCAACATACACTTCTACCGATTTCCCTCAGGATCGGTTAGCGTAAGGTTCACAACATAACATACAACAACATCACTAACATAACGGTGGCACACACATAACTACCATAACGTCTCACGTATGGTATGCATATAGGGTAGATCACAATCATACATCCACAGGGCGTAATACATCACTTTACCACATTCTGCACCCAAAGTGCAATCACCATACGATAGGGTTCATACACTCACCGTATGACCCAAAATCACAACATGAAGCATTACCTATTTGCCTTTGACAAACATACATACGATGAACATAATACATCACAACATAACATCCATTGCAACATAGCAAGGTGGTACACACATTTCTTCAGAACATGGTAAAAACATCATGATACAACTCGTTTCTTTTAACATCAACTAGTCATACAACACATTGATACACCCACATATCACAATATGTCACAATGCTCCAACACTACGTCATCCACATTAGAATTCTTTTCACACATCACAAACAATAATTCACACGTGAATTCTTCCTAGAATCCACAAGAAGGAGAGAGAATACTCCCATCCCCAACATATCAACATGGTAACAAACACACACTAAGTGACATACACATCACGTGCGTTCACAATATCACAATTACGACAATAATCACATCACGTTTAAAGCACATTACTCTTCCAATATCTACCACCATCATGCAACATCATCATCATCATGCAGTATCATCATGTAACACCACCACCACCATGTAACATCATCATATAACACCAATCCGGCCCATAGGTTCGAGAGCATGAACCTATGCTCTGATACCAAGTGTAGCGACCCACAAATTCACACACAAACAACACAGTAAAAGACAAGATTTTTTTTTTTTTTTTTGACTCGCTTGAAGATAATACGACACTACACAAGTTCTCTAGGAAATACAACGAACTAAAGACATGCTTTCCACAACACGGACCCACACCGGTTAGTTACGTATAAACATGAGGCACACACTAAGGACACACTGGTTCATCTAAAGTAAGCAGTCTTACAACAAGGTCTTCCCACAGAAGGTTTCTTTAGATTCATGTTTTAGCTGTAAGTGTTTTTACATTCTTTACTTTTCGCAGAGGAATCATGATAGGAGAATCTGAAAGTCATGTCTCCTTTGAAGAATTTTCCCCTACCTTGATAATGTTAATATACAGTGTAAACCAATTATTGGATGGTAAGAGGTTGCTTCATTAACTTGATTAACTTGTTCATTGGTTAGGAGGCAGTTAGTTTATCAAGGCTCTTAACTTCATCAAACTGTTTTCAACGTTGTGCTTTTAAACATATATGTTTTACCCCTTTTAAGCGGTCATATTTTTATTTTATTTTATTTTTACAGTACATGACTGTCTAAGACTTGGATTCATCATTAAGATCTTATTAGTGGTTAAAAAGGATTTCATTGGGGCAAGAGTCTAACCAAAATTATTAAAGGTTTCACTTGGGCTTCACTTGAAGAGATAGACATAAGTATACTGTTTACTTTTTCAACGGGCAAGATAGGTCGAAGAGTTTCTTAGTCAAGTTCCTTCTATTTATTATAATCTTATTATCTTCCAAGAATTCAATCATTGATTTCACCTTAAGACCGTTCTGAGGATTTACCACAATAAGAGATTGTTGATTAGTTTAAGTGGGATCACCAGGTATATTTGTTTCTCTTGTTTTCTTTTTGCTAGGTTCAAACATAGTCCTCTACCAAACGACACATGACCAAAGGTAACCAAAGTGGTGCAAGTTGATTCATATTTTAGATAATTATAATTAGGCTGACAATTCAAGGATAAATCATATTATGAAAAGTGAAAATTCAACGAAGGATACACATGTCAAAACAAGTTCATTTAATCTTATTGACAATAATATTTCTCAAATTGACTTTCAAATGATAACAACCTACATGAGAACAATACAAAATTATAACACAATGCCTTCTATATAGTCTTCACAATTTCCATACCAATGTTTTAAAGCAAAGGAAAACATTCGTACAACAACAGTTCCTAAGAAGGCTGGAAACCACTCTCTACACGTGTTTCTTTTTCTCTCTCTTTTTTTTTTCTTTTCTACTCAGAATATCCTCCTGCACATTTGTTAGCACATGTCGTTGCAAGAACTGAGCACAATAAAAGCTATAACATTAAGACGATATGTTGTTATCTAACTGTTTCAAGGAAGAAGAAAACACCGTTGATTATGAAAAATAATCTAAGAATCTAAACAAGAGCAATTAAAGAGTTGTCCAATAGCATAAAATGTCTGAATAAAATGGAACGGCACTAACTCTATTTAATTATCATTTCTCATAGGAGCAATTAATAAACATCATAGTGAATTACACTCATATCACAATAATGACCGTCATTTTAACAAGATAACATTTCGAAACAAAAACAATTACAAGAAGAGAATTAATTTCAAATGTGATCCTTCCCTATTTGTTTAAGTTAGTTCACCAAGCCAAGGATTCACTATGCCACTGGAAGATCCCAAACAATCAATCGATATGAGAATATCTAACCCAACATGACTCATTCATATTAAGGTGATGTGCCTAAAACAGTTAATTTTATGTTAGTACAAAATAAATAAATTGAAAAGGAAAGGAATGAAACGCACAAATGACCCCGTATGGGCCACATCCTATCCTAACAATCCTTCTATTAAACTTTCTTCTAATCAAGAGGATGTCTTAAGAAAAAGGACAAACTTGACAAGACCAAACATAACCATTATAAATCTTACAGGAGGGTTACTCGATCATTCCGAAGAACACAACACAGGATACATAGCTTCCAAAGGATCTGTCGTCAACAACAAGTTGACTTTAACCTTTCTGGTCAACATGTAACCATTCTACTACAATGACAGCAAGGAGGTCGTATCACAACGATCATCACAAAAACCAGTCAACCAATGAGTTTCCAAACACACCAACCTCTAAGTCACAGGAGAATGAAATTTAAACATCTTTACGGAGCAAAACGTAGGGTAATTTCTTATGCATAAAACCAACATCCCAATTTTAAGATTTGAAAACTTCCTCAATAATGATCCAGTAGATCTCGTATCCTCCAACATGTGTGAAACAAAATCAAGGTACGAAAAAGAGTATTTCCTCTGACATTTTAAGCTATCCAAAAGAAATGTGAGTAACGTCTAAAGAAGACATTCCATAGGATCAGCTACATTCCTCAAAACATACTACAGTCACCAAGGGAGAGAAGGTTATTCCAAAGAAAATAATCTCCAAACGGTGAACATGAATTGATATCAAATTATGAAGATCAACCATGACGCTTGAAGAATAAAAGTATTTCTTTGAGTGATTTAAAAAAAATAACAAAAGCAACTAACCTAGTTGAGAGTAATATCAACTTGGCTCAATTCGAAAATCAGTCAAGCTAAGCACACACCAAGCCAACCAGGAAGGATTACTAGAACCTAAAATGACTAAAAGAAAAGGATAGAGATAGGAAAAGCATCATTCACCTATACATAATGCACTCGCAGTACTCAATCCGTAATTCGCAAATACCCGACATAACTCGTAACTACGGATGTCGAACCGAAACAAGAATAAGAACAAAACAGGAACTATAAGGTTGAGTCCAACAACAATGTTTGATAAAACATTCAAATCGTGAGACCAACACAAGGAACTAGGGGGTGTTCATTACAGGACCCCCACCTCTTTTGTTTTATTAGACTTAAGAACAAGGTTCACCCAACTAATATTTATTAAAATCCGTAAATCAATATAAAGGCTTCAACGCCGCAAAATCATTTCGACGCCACGCTCACGACACAAACAACGACGACGCCGCACAAACACAACCAAACAACGAGAAAATGTGACAAAAATTTTTTTGATGATGGGTGTGCCCGCATACAAGCTCGAACTAAAACAGTCCCGATAATGCTCCTAAATGAAACGATGATGTTTAATTAAATCTCATTCGACGTTTCACCAAAAGAAAAGGAGGGTCGTCTTTTGAGTTAATTTGTCTAATGTCTGGTGCTGTCGTAATAGCAATGTTTTCAATGCTAACTTTAGGGTATGATGTAATTTATTATGAAAAGAATTCACTGACCACTCAATTTTTTTTTTTTAATAACTACATCATCATACATTATAATTATCATACATTATATTCATGATGTAATTCATCTATTTATTAATAGCTACATCAACATACATTATAATATATATACATAGATCTTTTTTTAAATTTTTTTTTTTATTTTCATTTTTCTATCCAGTTATATTACGCATATCGCGATCTAATACATTATAAAATATATATACAAATATACATACATATATATATATATATATATATATATATACATGTATATATATATACATGTATATTGAAAGGAGTCGCACATTACGATATACATACTTAGGCACTAATCCATTTCATTGTATAATTTTATATGTTTAGGTATATGTAATGCCTTATTTATATCTAGTGTAATTATTGTTTGAAAATTTTATTACATAACATATCACTACTACCTAGTAAAGTATCTAATACCCAGCTACCTATATCCCCATTTTAAAAGAAAGACTTGTAAATAATGGCATTTCCAACTAATACCAAATCCTATGGTTGACTCGGGTGGCTCAACCGATAAAATTGCAAAAGAAATAATTAACTCTCCTTTCCTTGCATGCCGGCTGCTCCAATAGGGCGCATGTTTCTTTTTTTTTTTTTACTTTTCCTTGATTCCACAAAGATTTGCAAATCTGTCTTTGCCCTTATGATCTACCCACCGCCACTCCTACCGTCCCTTGACCGATGCAAGGAACCAAAAATGGGTTACAGAGGTGAGTGAAAGGACAAACGATCTCTACTTTGTCATCCGATGCAAAGCAAAAAAGGGTGCACGCAGACGGGGTCCATGGCCGCACGCATTGCTGAGGAGGGTGCGAAAAGCTCCTGCAGCAAGGTGAGTTCTAGCGCAGATCCCGCCGCGCTAGCACTAAAAGTGGCTCGACATCCGGGAGCAACAAAAAAACGGAGCCTTTTCATTCTATGGGCACTTAAGCCAGCGAGTTGACAAACTATGTTGTTATCTGCTTTAGTATTGATTGCATCCTCAATATTTTTGGGACCTTCCTTTATGGTATTCATCAAAACAATAGAGGAGCAGCGGTGAAGGGTGGCTAAAAGGGAAAGAAAAACATCGACTTGTCCCACTATTATCAACTGTCGCTCAAGATTGAATGTTTCTTCCATTTTGTGGATTCTCCTTTTGTAATATTTTATCAAAACGACTTGAGAAACGACAGTTATTTATATTTCATGTTCAGTTTCAACTGTGTGTTTGAAAAGAGCGGTCTATTGGCATCAGAAAAGTTTTAGACTACTCTTATTTGTTTTAGCATATGCAAGACAGATGATCAAGTTTATATCAAAAGCCGATTAAGGGACAGAAAGGCGTTGGAGCGGCAGAGTTATCCAACCCGTTGTTATCTCGTGATTCCCGATCGAACATATCCTCAACTTCGGGTTCACCTTCAAGATATTCTATCAAAAATGATGGAGGAAAGTGGAAAAGTCACTCGGGGTCTCAAGAAATCTGCTTCCTTAATCCTCTATTGAAAACTTACCATTGATGTATACAAATTCGTGGGAAAACAAAATAGATCTCTTAAAGGAGGGTCTTCTCGAAGTGACAGTCTAATTTCATGCCGCAATATACAAGGTAATTTATTTTATTATGAAATTGTGTATTCTTTATACTCCACCTCCATCATATAAAATCCATCCATGCGGTTTAAAAGGTTAAAAGCATCCATTTATTTGAAAATAATGTAAGATTCAAATAATTTATCTAATCATTGATCTTTCACTAAAAAAATAATTAATTCATATGCTTGTAAAACACAACCCATGGGTCCAAATTACACTACAACCATAGATGTTAGATGAATACTAATAAACTATAAAATTTCGTATAGTTAATATCCACTTTCCATATTATATAATTTGTATTTGATATTAGAAATTATAAAATAGGAATGTTGATTTAGAATCCATGATATGAGTTGATGGGATTTGGCTCTAAAGATTTTGTGTTTGAAATCTCATGGATAAAAAAACATTGTTTCATGAATTTTCATAAGTCCATATGTATGAAGAATAAAAACATATTGTAATAAATATAAATTTGCATTTTAAAAAAAAAAAAAACTTCCATACATGCATGTACATCACACAAATTTAATTTTATAAACATAAGTTATGAATTAAAAAAAAAGGTATGTTGGTAAGTGATTTCATAAGAAAATACAATTGAACACACATCCAACAATTTAGACTTTATCATATATGTTTATGATATACCAACATACCACAAAGAATCCAACAACATTTCCAATAAATTTTTGAGTAAGAAAACTAACATCTCAATACAACTTTCCTTCAATATTTTGTTACAACACTTTCTACTTCATGTGGAACAAATTTACAATAATGTAAACACTTTTCAAGTAAAATTTTGCATTCAACCGTGTGACCTTTGGGGCAATTAAAGATTACAATGTCCTTTATTTTTGAAATGGAAACAAGATGATACAACTTTCTTTCACATACAAATTTTACAATCAAATAATACATATAAAGGAAAAGGAAGAAGTCTTCCCAAGCTCCAAGGTGTTCTTCATCCATGCTCCAAGTTCCAAGTATTTCAAATCACAACCAAGATAGGGGGAGAGGCAACACTCTCCTCCCAACCAAAACTCAATGGAGAAGAGAAGCAATCTCCTCCATTGACCCCCGAGCCCCAAACACAACACAATGAAGGGTGGTCTCCAACTCAAGGCAACAATACTTGCTTCCACGATACAAGTTTTTTTTTTTTTCACAACATTCAAGGTTTAAAAGAAGAAACAAAAAGGAACACAAGCAACACAATACTTTTCACAACAAGGCTTTTATCCAAGCCAACAAGAGAAGGAACTATGGGAAAGTTTTCCTTATGCCTCCCAATTGAGATGAGATGCCCATCAAAACCCTCCACAATAAAACTCAAGCCCCTATGACTCTTATGCCTCCCTCAAGAACCCCTTTTTCCTCCCATACTCTTATGCCTCCCTCCTCTTATGGCTCCCTCAAGAACAAAGTAAGAATGTTAACATTCTTACCCAAGATGGGCATCCCTCTCAAACTCCCTCCACAATATCCTATTCTACTCTTATGCCTCCCTCATGAGTTTTCCCATAGACCTCTCCTACACTACACATTAAGCACTCTATCCATTTTCACAATACACAAAAGTAAACATACATTATTCACAATTTTAGCATCAACAACAATATGAAAGCAACAAAAAAGAGAAGGTTTCCTACCTCTCCATTGGAGAAGCCTAAACCAAGAAGCTTTGCACAAGCTCCCTCCAAAAGCAATCCCAAGCATGCAAGTCCAAGCTCCTTCTTTTCTCTTTTCCCAAGTCTTTCCTCTCCCAAAAAAAAAAAAGAAAAGAACTCCTCAACAAAAACCTCCAACCCCCTCAACAAGAGAGGAAGTTTCCATAAATAGACAAAGGAAGAGTGAGGGTGATGTGGCTCCTTGTAGGATGCCACATCACACATCCTCAAGTCCACCTCCCTTTAGTCAACTCAAATCCCAAAACACCATAAATGGGTGGTTGGGTTGAATGACATCTCTTTCCACATCCATCCCTTCCCATGTGTCTTAAGGCACAAATAAATGCAAAATGAAGAAAAGTGCACTCCAAAGTCATATTTCCCTTCCCAAAACAATAAATAATCCCCTTTTTGGATTCCCAACCCATAGATATGGTTGGTAAGGGGTTTTGGGAAGTGTGGGACAAGTTCAACTTGTCCCACAATTCCCCAAAATTGCCTTAAATCTCAAATTCGAGATTCAAAGGATTTGGAGTGGTCAACACTCAAAACCAAGCATTCAATACATGAGGAAACACAAGGCTCAAGGAGCCAACCATCAAAATTAATTACATCCACTAGACTTCCCTCCAAAACTTAAAATTTAAAACAAGGTGTTAAATTAATTCTAAACATACTTAGCAAAAGAAATTTTTAAAAAAAGATATCACAAATAAAATCACCTACTAAAGTAAGTTAAAACAAGTAAATAAAATTCTTACCCCCTTGGTCACATTAGAAAATTTCCCCCTCATGGAAATTTTCTCAACACATAAAAGAACAAAGGTAACACAATACAATTTACTAGTTGCCTTGACGACCAATTGTTGTAACCACCCGACATCCTGTTGTGTTTGGTTCCCAATCCCCCTTTAAGTTGTGATCATGTTGTGTTCCCGCAAAATATGAAATACCTCCTTCAAATTTCTGCCATGTCAAAATATCCAAAATAACCATATGCATGAAATTTATTAACATCTATACGTAATTTAATCAATCATTATTTCTAGGTCTAAATCACAACTTAATTACGCATTTCATCATTATCCAAAGTTATAGTAATGTAAATTCAACAACTACATTCTACTCATCATGGCGAAGAAATCCAATGTTAGAACACATGCAATATATCCATATAAAAATAATATCGGTATCCAATAGTCTGTCCATGAGTCAGTGTAGGTCATACTGAAAACAAAATCCAATCATAATCCAAATGCATCTAGTCACAAAACATCATGCTAATCAACATAAGTATAAGTCATGTCCATATCCAAAGTCTGCATAACTCAAAATGATAATCAACTAAGTGTCGTAGGGAAGTGGGCATTACATCCCCCTCCCCTTAGACTAGACTTCCTCTTGAAGTCACTAAAATAAGTGAGGAAACCGAGCTCGTAATGATGTAGCATCTTCCCAAGTAGCAGCGGTCTCATCGTACCTATCCCATTAGACCCTAACCCGATCAATCTCTACCGCGAAAGCCCGTGGTCTTGCGATCTAAAATGCATACGGCTCCACCATCACCTTTGATCCCGCACTGCAATGCTGTCCAATCTAGCACATGAGAAGGATCAAACATATCTCCTAAGCACAAAAATATGAAAATCATCATGGATGCGTGATAAGCTAGGTGGCGTTGCTTGGCGATAGGCTAAGGGGGCAAGGCGCTCCAAGATCTCAAAGGGTCCCACAAACCTAGGAGCAAGCTTAGAACCTTTTTCATAACGGATAGGGCTCTTATGCGGTCTGACATGAAGAAACACCTTCGTGCCTACCTCAAAGCTGCGATCTGTCCTATGCTGGTCTGCATACTTCTTCTGTCTATCCTGTGCCTCCTGCAATCTCTGTCTGATCAAGGTAACCTATTGCTCCATGTCCTGTAATAATGCTGGCCCAAGGGAAACCCTGTCCTCAATCCTATCCCAGCTAAGAGGTGTCCTGCACTCTCTGCCATATAATGCCTGAAAAGGAGCCATGCCTATAGAACTCTGGAAGCTATTATTATAAGCGAACTCTACCAAATACAGATACTCCTCCCATCTCGACTGATGATCCATCACGTACATCCTGAGCATGTCCTCCAAAATATGATTCACCCTCTCTGTCTACCCATCTCGTCTCGGGGGTGATAGGCTATGCTGAAATTAATCCTCGTTCCGGGCATACCGCATGGTGGTCCAGAAATGGGAAGTGTATAAAGGGTCGCGGTCGCAAATGATCTTCCACGGAATCCCATGTAGCAATCTGACAATCTCATCAAGATATACTCATGCACGGACTTATCTGTATAGGTGGTCTTCACTGGGAAAAGTGAGCTACCTTCGTCAATTTATCCACCGTGACCATGATGGCGTCGTGATGGTATCTCGACGTCGGCAACCCAACAATGAAATCCATAGAAATGGTGTCCCACTTCCATTCCAAAGATGGCGTGAGGATAGAGAAGGCCAACTGGATGCCGATGCTCGGCCTTCACCCCTGTGGCACTCTAAACAACGGGATACAAATGATGTTGTCTCTCTCCAAGTCCTCTCCAAAAGTACAACTGTCTCAGGGCGACGTGCATCTTCTTCACCCCGGGATGGGCTGAGTAAGGTGCACGATGAGCCTCTGTCAAAATGTCATGTCTCAAGCCTCCTTCTCTGGGAACATAAATCTGGCCTCTGTGTCCGAGAAGACCATCTAGCCTCTAATGAAAATCCATCAAATCTCCCTTCAAGGGGTCTCTGAGACTCAATCTCTGCTCTGGCTGCAAGGTAGAAACTATCCTGAGGAAGCTGCTGTAAGATCCTACTCCGTAAATCTATGCCCACTGAGGTGGCCATAGCCACATGTCTTCACCTACTCAAGGCATCTGCAACCACATTCTCCTTTCCTTTCACATGCTCTATCTCCATGTCATACTCACAGAGTAACTCCATCCAACGCCGCTGACGAGCGTTGAGATTGGGCTGCATGAAGAGGTGGCGAAGACTCAAGTGATCAGTCCTGAGTGTAAATCTCCGGCCAAGAAGAAAATGTCTCCACCGCACTAAGGCATGTACTACTGCTGCAAGCTCAAGGTCATGGGTCGATAATTGAGCTCATAATCTTTGAGTTTGCGGGACTCAAAGGCAACTACTCTACCCTCCTGCATTAACACTCCTCCAAGTCCTGCCAAGGAAGCATCTGTGCATACGAAAAACTCTCCATGAGGATCTGGCACTGCAAGGATAGGTGCTCTCGTAAGGCATTCCTTCAGTGTACTGAAGGCCTGCTCACATCTATCTAACCATAAAAACTTCTTCCCTTTCCATTGAAGGGAAGTGATAGGGTGCGCAATCCGAGAAAAGTCCTGAACAAACCTCCTATAGTACCTGCTAGACCCATGAAACTACGCACCTCGGTCACACTAGAGGGTGCTTGGCCAATCCATGATGGCTCGAATATTGGAAGGGTTGACTCGATACCTTCCCCGAAATGATGTGGCCCAAATCTCGAACCTCGGCCGAAGAATGCACACTTCTCCAAGTTCCCATAAAGGCGCTGCTCGCAAAGACACCGAAGAACTGGCGAAGGTGCTTCATGTGCTCCTCACGTGTGCGTGAGTAAATCAGAATGTCATCAAGGAAATGAGCATGAAGTGATCAAGGAAGGTCCTAATACCCCATTCATCAAAATCATGAATACTGTGGGGGCATTCGTCAAACCGAAAGGTACCACTGTGAACTCGTAGTGGCCATATCTCGTGTGGAAAGTTGTCTTGTGAATATCCTTCTCTGCAATCCTGAGCTGATGGTATCCTGACTTAAGATCTATCTTAGAGAAAACTATAGCCCCCTTCATCTGATCAAATAAATCATCAATGCGTGGAAGGGGGTAACGATTCTTGATCGTTACTTTATTCAAATGACGGTAGTCAATTCACAACAAGAGATCCATCCTTCTTCTTCACGAAGATAACCGGTGCACCCCAAGGGGATACACTAGGGCGGATGAGGCCTTTCTCCGAGAAGGTCCTCAAGCTATGAACTTGAGCTCACATAACTCGGAGTAGTCATCCGATAAGGTGCTCGTGAGATGGCTCTGCTTTGGAACTAGATCTATATGGAAGTCGATCTCACGTGGGGGAGGTAATCCCGGTAGCTCCCCGGGAACACATCGGAAAACTATGACAAGATAGGATGATCATCGAGGGAAGGTCCTCTCGACTCATCCTCTGATCTGTCACTGACCGTAATAGCAAACATCTGACAGCCCGCGCACACCGCTTAAGTTGCATAGCGGAGATGGTGCGAATAGAAGCAGTCTCTTAACCCCCGATATCACTAACTCTACTCCAAGATCATCTATGCAAGCAATAGTCTTGTGGTAGCAATCCACTCTAGCTCGTGAGCGATAACCAATCCATGCCTAAAATGATGCCATAAGATCCTAATGGAAGGATCCAAGATCGAAGTAGTGGTGAAGGGTCCCAAATCCACTACACACTCCTTAACTAAGGAGTCTATAGAAATTTTGGCTCCAGAAGCCATCTCAACGTCCCAACTATGGCCTCTGCTTAACTCGCCACCACCCTCTGACGCTCAACTAAGGATGGTGCAATAAAAGAATCAGAAGAACCAGAATCAAATAATATAGAGGTGGAAATACCACCAATACTACCTATCGTCTCAATCACAGTACTCTGATGCTCAGCCTGGCAGTTCTCGACCGCTGCGTAGATCCGATGACTCCGTGCCATATCTCCAACAGTAGGCTCTGAGCTCTGTGTCTTACCCTTGTTAGGGTTCTGTGGGCAGTCTCTCCAATGATGTCCAACAACACCACAACCATAACAGTTGCCTAGTCCTCTCCAGTGGGAAGCAGCTCCAGCTGGTATTCTAGATGACTGAGATATAGATCCTGACGATCCGGCATGGATCGCTTGAGGTATTTGCTTGACGAGCTCCTACTGACTGAGCTCTCGGTGCACCCTGTGTCCTGATGGGACCCCTAGGAGGAGGCCCCATACTACGTCCTCTCTGTGCATCGAATCTCTGAGGAGGTCGGTAAGGTGGGCGGGTCTGCTGCTGCTCTTTGTGGTGGCCTGAATGAAGCTTGTCCTAAACTCTGTCCACCACGTGGAGGAGGAACTGACCCCTTCGACCTACTATCCTGCATTTGCTGGATTCGGCTCGAACTCTGTCTCTAGCCTGCTATGTCTTCCCCATGTCTCCTCTGGCAATATAGGCCTTCTCCATGGCCTCTGCTAACGTCTATGGGCAGTGAATGCGCACTGCGCCTCCTAAATCCAAGTTCGGCCCCGGATGAACCCGTGAATCCGTACCTGCTCATCCCGCATATAGTCGACGTCTGGAGTAGGTCCAAAATCGACTCTCATACTCACTACTTTGTCATCGATGCCTGACGGAGGTCATGAAACTCATCTATCCGCTGCTGGATAAATCTCCTGGGTAAATACCTGCTCCTAAAACGCTCCTCAAACAACTCCCAGGTAATCGTCTCTGAGTCGACATGGAGCTTCTGCTCCTCGGTCCTCCACCAGACTCCTGCTCCATCCTTCAGAAGATGGAGCATGGTGTTACTACTACAAGGATAGAGCTTGAAGCATCCGCTCAAGCTCACCAACCAGGCCTCTGCCTGAAAACCACCTGTATCACCTGAATACTGAGATGGTCGCAGCTTCAGGATCTCCCTGATATGGTCTGCAGCTGATGTATGACGAATCCTAGGTCTCTCTGTATGCTCCTCCCTCTGTCTAGGGCTCCGAGACCTGTCCTATGTCCCGAGATCCCGTCCCCATGTCCTCTCTCGTGGTGACTCTGCGCCTCTAACCGACTCTGCGGAAGTTTTACGCTCTGTGCTCCTCGCTGTGTCGAGGGGATGCCTGAGCATCTACTGATGGCTCCAAACTATGTCTAGCAAGTCGTCCTCCCAAGGGCTCTCCGCGTATAGTGGCATTGACATCCTGGAGTGTCTGCAAAATCTGGCGTAAGGGCTGCTACGGCCTGCTCTGGCGGTGGTATGTCTAGGTCTATATGAAGAGACCCCTCGCCCAATCCGCGCCTCCTGCACAGATCAAGGTGAGAGTTAGTTCATTGTTCTAGGTCTTGAGCCAGTTTTCTAAATTTGCTGTTTACTATAATTATCAACATTATGGCTTTATATTTTAAAAGTGTTAGTTCTGTACTAAGTTGAAAGTTCCTGTTCTGCGTTTTCCTGCGTGTGCCCAAGGGTCCTGTGTTCAACCCCGGCTCGATACCAAAATGTAACGCCAAAAAGGCGACGCCACGCTCACGACGGTGCCAACGCGATGCCACACACAACCAAACAACTTGAAAATGTGACAAAATTTTTTTTTTGATGGGTGTGCCCACATATAAGCTCAACTAAAACAGTCCCGATAATGCTTCGGGAACGATGATGATTAATTAAATCTCATTCGACGTTTCACAAAAGAAAAGGAGGGTCGTCTTTGAGTTAATTTCTCTAATGTCCTGGTGTCCTAATAAAGCAATGTTTTCAATGCTAACTTTATGGTATGATGTAATTTATTATGAAAAGAATTCACTGACCACTCAATTTTTTTTTATTAATAACTACATCATCATACATTATAATTATCATACATTATATTCATGATGTAATTCATCTATTTATTAATAGCTACATCAACATACATTATAATATATATACATAGTTCTTTTTTTTTTTTTATTTTCATTTTACTATCCAATTATATTACGCATATCGCGATCTAATACATTATATTATATATATATATATATATATACATGTATATTGAAAGGAGTCACACATTGCGATATACATACTTAGGCACTAATCCATTTCATTGTATAATTTTATATGTTTAGGTATATGTAATGCCTTATTTATATCTAGTGTAATTATTGTTTGAAAATTTTATTACATAACATATCACTACTACCTAGTAAAGTATCTAATACCCAGCTACCTATATCCCCATTTTAAAAAGAAAGACTTGTAAATTATGGCATTTCAAACTAATACCAAATACTATGGTTGGGGCGGTGGGTGGCTCAACCGACAAATTTGGAAAAGAAATAATTAACTCTCCTTTCCTTGGTACTGCTCCAATCAGGGGGCGCATGTTTCTTTTTTTTTTTTTACTTTTCCTTGATTCCACTAAGATTTGCAAATCCTATGCTGCCCTTATGATCTACCCACCGCCGCAACTATCCCCGACCAACGCAAGAACCAAAACCGGGTTACAGAGGTGAGTGAAAGGGCGAAACGACCTCTACTTTCATCATTCCCATGCGGCGCGAGGGTGTGCACGAGACGGGGTCCATGGCCGCACGCGTTGCTTGAGGTGAGGAGGGTGCGGAAGAAGCTTCGAGCGGCAAGGTGAGTTTTTTGGCGCAGATCCGAGGCCATGGCTAGCACTAAAAGTGGCCGAGGCATCCTGGGAGCAACAAAAAAAATGGAGCCTTTTCATTCTATGGGCACTTAAGCCAAGCAGGTTGACAAACTATGTTGTTATCTGTTTAGTATCGATTGCATCCTCAATATTTTTGGGACCTTCCTTTATGGTATTCATCAAAACGATAGAGGAGCAAATTTTAAGGGCTTACTAAAAGGAAAGAAAAATAGTGACTGTTTCCAATGTTAACAACCTGTTTCAAGATTGAATGTATCTTCAAATTTTTGGATTCTCCTTTGTAATATTTTATCAAAACGACTTGAGAAACGAGGTTATTTATATTTCATGTTCAAAGGTATTAGACTACTCTTATTTGTTTTAGCATATGAAAGACAGGATCAAGTTTATATCAAAAGCCGATTAAGGGATAGAGAAGGCGTTGGAGCCAAGAGAATTATCCAACCTTTGTTATTGCATGTCCAAGATTCGAACATATCCTCAACTTCGGGGTTCACCTTCAAGATATTCTATCAAAATCGATGGAGGGAAAGTGGAAAAGTCACTCGGGGACTTGAAGAAATCTGCTTTCCTTAATCCTCTATTGAAAACTTACTAGTTGATGTATATAGTTCATGGGAAAACAAAATAGATATTTTAAAGGAGGGTCTTCTCGAAGTGGGTCTGCTTTCATGCCAGGAATATACGGGCGTAATTTATTTTATTATGAAATTGTGTATTCTTTATACAACCTCCATCATATAAAATCCATCCATGCAGTTTAAAAGGTTAAAAACATCCATTTATTTGAAAATAATGTAAGATTCAAATAATTTATCTAATCATTGATCTTTCACTAAAAAAATAATTAATTCATATGCTTGTAAAACACAACCCATGGGTCCAAATTACACTACAACCATAGATGTTAGATGAATACTAATAAACTATAAAATTTCGTATAGTTAATATCCACTTTCCATATTATATAATTTGTATTTGATATTAGAAATTATAAAATAGGAATGTTGATTTACAATCCATGATATGAGTTGATGGGGTTTGGCTCTAAAGATTTTGTGTTTGAAATCTCATGGATAAAAAAACATTGTTTCATGAATTTTCATAAGTCCATATGTATGAAGAAAAAAAAATATTGTAATAAATATAAATTTGCATTTTAAAAAAAAAAACTTCCATACATGCATGTACATCACACAAATTTAATTTTATAAACATAAGTTATGAATAAAAAAATAAGGTATGTTGGTAAGTGATTTCGTAAGAAAATACAATTGAACACACATCCAACAATTTAAACTTTATCATATATGTTTATGATATACCAACATACCACAAAGAATCCAACAACATTTCCAATAAATCTTTGAGTAAGAAAACTAACATCTCAATACAACTTTCCTTCAATATTTTGTTACAACACTTTCTACTTCATGTGGAACAAATTTACAATAATGTAAACACTTTTCAAGTAAAATTTTACATTCAACCATGTGACCTTTGGGGCAAATATAGATTACAATGTCCTTTATTTTTTTGAAATGAAAACAAGATGATACAACTTTCTTTCACATACAAATTTTACAACCAAATAATACATATAAAGGAAAAGGAAGAAGTCTTCCCAAGCTCCAAGGTGTTCTTCATCCATGCTCCAAGTTCCAAGTATTTCAAATCACAACCAAGATAGGGGGAGAGGCAACACTCTCCTCCCAACCAAAACTCAATGGAGAAGAGAAGCAATCTCCTCCATTGACCCCCGAGCCCCAAACACAACACAATGAAGGGTGGTCTCCAACTCAAGGCAACAATACTTGCTTCCACAATACAAGTTTTTTTTTTTTTTTTTTTCACAACATTCAAGGTTTAAAAGAAGAAACAAAAAGGAACACAAGCAACACAATACTTTTCACAACAAGGCTTTCATCCAAGCCAACAAGAGAAGGAACTATGGGAAAGTTTTCCTTATGCCTCCCAATTGAGATGAGATGCCCATCCAAAACCCTCCACAATAAAACTCAAGCCCCTATGACTCTTATGCCTCCCTCAAGAACCCTTTTTCCACCCATATTCTTATGCCTCCCTCTTCTTATCACTCCCTCAAGAACAAGGTAAGAATGTGAACATTCTTACCCAAGATGGGCATCCCTCTCAAACTCCTCCACAATATCCTATTCTACTCTTATGCCTCCCTCATGAGTTTTCCCATAGACCTCTCTTACACTACACATTAAGCACTCTATCCATTTTCACAATACACAAAAGTAAACATACATTATTCACAATTTAAGCATCAACAACAATATGAAAGCAACAAAAAAGAAAAGGTTTCCTACCTCTCCATTGAGAAAACCTAAACCAAGAAGCTTTGCATAAGCTCCTCCAAAACAATCCCAAGCATGCAAGTCCAAGCTCCTTCTTTCTCTTTCTCCCAATTCTTTCCTCTCCCAAAAAAAAATAAAAGAAAAGAACTCCTCAACAAAAACCTCCAACCCCCTCAACAAGAGAGGAAGTTTCCATAAATAGACAAAAGGAAGAGTGAGGGTGATGTGGCTCCTTGTAGGATGCCACATCACACATCCTCAAGACCACCTCCCTTTAGTCAACTCAAATCCCAAAACACCATAAATGGGTGGTTGGGTTGAATGACATCTCTTTTCCACATCCATCCCTTCCCATGTGTCTTAAGGCACAAATAAATGCAATATGAAGAAAAGTGCACCCTCATATTTCCCAAAACAATAAATAATCCCCTTTTTGGATTCCCCACCCATAGATATGGTTGGTAAGGGGTTTTGGGAAGTGTGGGACAAGTTCAACTTGTCCCACAAGTCCCCCAAAATTGTCCTAAATCTCAAATTCGAGATTCAAAGGATTTGGAGTGGTCAACACTCAAAACCAAGCATTCAATACATGAGGAAACACAAGGCTCAAGGAGCCAACCATCAAAATTAATTACACCCACTAGACTTCCCTCCAAAACTTAAAAATTAAAACAAGATATTACATTAATCTAAACACACTTAGCAAAGTAATTTTAAAAAAAGAAACATCACAAATAAAATCACCTACTAAAGTAAGTTAAAACAAGTAATTAAAATTCTTACCCCCTTGGTCACATTAGAAAATTTTCCCCTCATGGAAATTTTCTTAACACAAAAAGGAATAAAGGTAACACAATACAATTTACTAATTGCCTTGACGACCAATGTTGTAACCACCCGACATCCTGTTGTGTTTGGTTCCCAATCCCCCTCATAGTTGTGATCATGCCGTGTTTCCTGCAAAATGAAAAATACCTCCTTCGGCCTTGCGGCCATGTCAAAATATCCTAAATAACCATATGCATGAAATTTATTAACATCTATACATTATTTCTAGGTCTAAATCACAACTTAATTATGCATCTCATTATTATCCAAAATTATAGTAATGTAAATTCAACTACATTCTACTCATCATGGCAAAGAAATCCAATGTTAGAACACATGCAATATATCCATATAAAAATAATATCGGTATCCAATAGTCTGTCCATGAGTCAGTGCAGGTCATACTGAAAACAAAATCCAATCATAATCCAAATGCATCTAGTCACAAAACATCCTGCTAATCAACATAAGTATAAGTCATGTCCATATCCAAAGTCTGCATAACTCAAAATGATAATCAACTAAGTGTCGTAGGGAAGTGGGCATTACAATAAGCCAGAGAAAACAAATTGGAGACCTCACCATCTTTCTCACCACCATTTGAAAAGTAAATTTTTACTTCTTGTTAATACTTTTAATCATACCATAAAGTTGAATTCTATATGAAGAGCCCTAGCTTCAATTTAATGAATCGCAAATAACTAATGAGGTCCTAAAATGTTTCATCTCGACCTTCTCCCTCTAACCCTTTTTCAAGGCACCTTGTATCTCTTCTCTTAAGTGTGTTGAACTTAAAACCATCACTTCAACAAACTAGGCCTTTTGCCATAGTTTTTCAACAATATTTTTGTGGTTATTTGGTATTTCAGAAATTAAAATTGTGGCATTAAAATTGTTTCTTAAACACATAATGCTCTGATTTATTGGTCCCACAAATGTACATTTTCCGCCATAAAAATATGACATGTGGCAAAATAAACCATTCATTTTAACACATAGTCCACAATTTATTAAATTTATAGATAATCTACATTTTTTAAATTGTACATTGTCCACATTTCTTAATTTTTGTAACATTTCTACATTTTATATTTTTGTTAGTATTCCACAATCTTCACAAAAATATAGTTTCTCTATATATTCTATCTTTGTAGAAATTCTACAATTTACAACGTCACAACTCTCATCAATGTTATATTGTAGAAATTTCAACAATTATTTCTACAATTATTTTTACCACAAAAAACTTGTAGGTGGAAGCTACAATTTGATTGCCACAATAATTAATTGTTAAATTATCTTGGTTAAAAATGTAGAAATGTTACTATTAACAACCAATTTTTGATTTATTTTTAATTGTTTGAAATACTTTATAATCAGTATGCCTTCAATTAAAATCCCCATGGATAAAACATTAATATTTATTATATAAATGCACGAGCAAGATAAGTTGCCACATGATCTTCAAAAGAACTAGGAAAGAGTGTGACATCATAGATTATCATTCACTTAACATTAATATTTGCTACATCTAATTCTTAATGGGCGTGGCAATGGACGCCATGGCTATGAACAAGTAATGCATAATGAAAATGCTAACCCCACACAATATTAGTATTACTCTCATTGTTGCCGAAAAATCTCTTTGGTTAAAATTTAAAAGGATTCTCCCAATAATCAGGGTCTCGCCCAATATCCAAGATGTTAAAAAAACTTATGGTGTTTAGAGGAATGAAGTATCCCTCAATGTTGCAATATTTGGTGGACACCCTCACTGTTAAGGCTCCTAGTGAGTGTAGGCACAACATGATCTCTTTCACTATTTCTTGAACGTAAATCATATTGGGAATGTCTGATTCCTCAACAAGTCTCTCACTTCCTACCAAATGATCATTCACGAGCATTTTTCCTTTTTTTTGGATTTTTTAGAATCTCTCACAATTCCCACTTAATGTTATCACGAACAATCAACCGCTCTCAATCGGCTCATGATAACGTAGCCGCCTCATTTTTTCTGTTTCACAAATCAAAAAATACCAAAGCATTTTGGAATTAAATGATTCCTTCAAATTATTAAATTAAAACTTACTAGAATGAATGCCTCGATATTGTGTCTAGTGATGTTGATATATGATTAGTCATCCTTAGAAATGGAGGTGTCAACATTGTGTTGGGATGTGAAGATCTGGCACGCATAGACATAGGCATGAATAGAAAAACAATAGACATAGGCATGAGTATAAAAACAACTGCAACCAACATTTGCAGCAATGATGGGCTGTGTGTAATTCTTATTAGCTTGATCATTATAAAAAGTGTCTTGAAATGAAGGGCCAACCACCATTGAGCCATTAAAAATGATTGGGTTGGGCGATGTAGCCGTAAGCCATTTGTGGCCTTCACTGCAACCATATGTGTTTTTGTCTATTGATATTGAAGGGATAAATGCGGATCTGTGATGCACTTTCCTTGGATATTAATTACTTCCACAACCCACCACATAGCTCATATTCATTGGATTCTTTCCAAAATGAAAAGGCTATATCATGCTTTCATTAAAACTTTATCATCGTCCTTCTACTAGTACAAATGTAAATTGATCACGATATAATTAGTAGTCATTGTATTAATTTGTGACCTTAGATGTGGAGAAGTGTTGAAGTTGTTGAGAGTGTTGATAATGAGCTCTGCGACTCCATCCCTCCACCCCAATCATTCACATATAGTCAATGAACACTTTGCTTGTAAAGGAGAATGTCGCAGCATACTCTAGATTCCCACCACAACTTGCCTCCCCAAGAATCTCCTTGACAAGTATTAATCTGCCTTGGAATTGCAAAACAAGAGATTGTATATATAAGCAATCATGTTAATTGACAAAGAATATACATGTAAAAATCAAAAACGTGGAAATTGATGGGGTGACTCTAACCCGTAAAGATATTTGCACCGTGAAGAATTACTTGCACGACACTGTTATATTTGATAAAATTTTCCTTGGTGCTTTCCACAAAGGACCACGGGATTGGGTTTTGTGCAGTGTAATCGAATTGCAGGAGATGGTTGCTAGGGAAGCCATGGCTGAAAACTCCATTGATGCTGGTGGGGCATGTGCGGCCACCAACCCAAATGGTGGGCGAGAAAGTACAAACAAGTCAATGTTCATACTTTCCATAAATCTTGTGTTGTTGAAGTCTTCGTATAACTATCCCAGAGGACAATTAATTACTCCCAATCGGATTGTGTCGAATAAAAATCTTTCATCGAATTGTTGCACAATAAAAGCTGCACCTCGCTTGATGCCAGGATTCTCAAAGCCTTTACAAACTTGGTGGTATGGGAATCACTCCACCGAAAAATATATAAATCCCATGCTATATGCATTTGCTGCACTCCGAGCCTGGAGACCCATTAACGAACTCATAATCGATGGTTAAATAATGGAACTGATTAATGTTACGATGGATGTATACCACTCTTTACTACTAAAAGAAATCATGTATGGTGATCCAAAGACTCCCATATTCTGGTTAAGATTCTCTTGGATTCATCTTTTAATGGTTTGATCGATGAACAATGTAAGATTGACCTCATAAAATAATGAATTCGTCTGCTTTTATGATTACAACAAGATTTTAGCACTTATATATGTGAAGTAGGTGAGAGATCTATTGTACTGAGGTGTCAAATATTGAGTTACAGGTACTTTAAGTAGCATTAATTACATGATGAATGAGGGTGAAATTTTGACAAGTGGTGAATGAGATTTTGTCACAAGTTAAATCAGCACTTTATATGTGGTATAAGCACATTACATTTGGTATAAACACATTTTATATGTGGCATAAAGTGGTAATAAATTTGGGTTTTTTTTAAGGAAGTATTGGTTACATTTTCAGTTTTATCTTATTCGCCTCAAATTTTAGGAGTTTATCTGCAATTTGGTTTGTAAAATATCAAAGTTTTTTCGAAAAATATATCTCTATAGAAAATAATTTAAATTATTGGATTTATATGATAAATAGTTTACCTAAATATTTTTTAAAAATACTTAAAGTATTGTAAAAAAATTGAATTGCACATTATGTGTTGTTTGAATGTGGAGTTTCAATTATTATACCAAGATTTTAATTGTCTACAATTTTTGTTTGGAATTTGGAACTCACGTGGTGAAGTGTTCTTCCCTTTGTTGTTAGACTAGTTAAATCGAATTATAATAGATATGCTACAAATATTCTACATTATTTGAAATCGTACAAATTTTATGGAATAATTGCAGTAAACAGATTTTTTTGTTGTATATATATAAGTCTTCTTATATATGTAAAAAAATTTAATTTTTTAATTTGACATTTTAACAATATTATAATTTAATATCAATCTTCATAAAATGTCACAAGTACAAGAGATTCTGAAGTACTCAAAGGTAATATTTATCATATATTCTAATATTTATTTTCTGAAAAATGTGGAATTTCTATAATGAAGGTTATAAAATGTGAGTTTTCTACAAAGTATTAACAATATAAATATAATATAGAAAATCCACAATAATTGAAAATCAACAACTAGATTATCGTAGAGATGCCATAATTATTCTACAATTATGCTAAATTGTGGCAATTTTGTAGAATAATTGTGGTAAAAATGCTCTGTTTGTTCAGAAAGTGCATGTTGTTAATACTGTAGCAAAGCCTAAGTAAAGTTAGTGTAATTCGGTTAAGAGATGGCCTTGTGGAATTTAATTACTCCTTTCCTTGATAAACGAATTAAGCAAATAAATGTCATAATAGAGAAGATTTAAAGATAATTACTCAGTGTCAAAGGAATAAACTTGGCTTGGAAAGTTGAATCATATGAATCATATCTTGAGCCTCCTTGAAAACATAAGCTAAGAATTGCAAGATGTCCTTTTAAAATAAATAACCCTCAAGAATATCTCCTTGTGGTTGGCCCTAACTGTAAGTGTGTTCTGTGATCGACTTCTATGTTGTCTTGTCAAAAAGAAAAGTAAATTGTCCTCTATGTGGTTAAGGTTGTGTTAAGTTTTTGAGAGTTAGTTGTAGCCATTGTGATCACCTATAGTGTCATTATATCTTTAAGTAAAAAAAAGTTGTCCCAATTTTTTTCATGGTTGTTTTGTGTGTGTTTTAAGCGGTGTTACACGTTATAAATATCTTAAATACATTTATTTGGAAATAATGAGACATTAAATAAAAATTATGTATTCTACATATTTTTCATACCATATTTAATATTTGAGTACATTCTTGTTAAAATATACATGAGAAAATGTTAGGATTGAAGTGGTCTCTCCAATAAAAAAACTAACAACCAAAATATTAGAATTTTCTAATTGACCACTTTATCAAATAAGGAGATAGCTTTAAGTAACATTGAATGAAATATAATGTAACACACACATTTTACACAAAATTAAAACACTAAAAATACCGGAATAATTTTATTTTTTGACTTACATTGTAGCACATGACACTACATGAGATTACTTAGGACTACTCACAACACATGATATGTTTTAACAAACATTAACCCACATGCATAAGATGAAGACAAGTGATGCACATAGAGGCCACTTCTAATTTCAAATGGCAAGGCACAACATAATGATTCAACTCCAGTATAAACTTATAGATAGGGTCTTCCCACGACATGATATTTTTAGGATTACACATTTATTACAATCATGTTTCAATCTTTAACTTAAGTTGTAGAAGGGATCATAATATGTGAATAATACATTTCTTTTTCTTTTCTAGATTTCCTTTATACATTTTAACATTTAACTTATGGTGTATCTCATTAAATAATGATCATCTACATTATTTCAATTACTTGTTTAATTCGTTCATTCGTTAACAAGATATTTATTTACCACAGAAGGTTATTTACATACAAACATGGCTACTAGGTATCATCCCTAGAATTCACTCCTAAGGGAATGCATCTTGATCTCATATCATATCATACCTCCGTTACACTATGCTAAGTTTTAATAACGTATGGTGAAATCTTAGTGTATCGTTTGTACAAGTTGTAAGGAATGATTAACTTTCTCTATAAAATTTGATGTCGTATCAATTGATGATGTTAAACTTAACAAGTAATATGTGGATTGTAGTTCCAAATTTAATAAAAGAAATAGGTAGAACTGATTAAAGCCCTTGGAAATGATTGACTACCATTTCTTTGAACTATTTTTGTTTGTGTATTTATTATATATGTTTGTAAGGTTGACTAATCAATTAATCAATGGGCTATTTATAACTTTTCAATCTGGGTTTATCATTAGTTGATTGACCTGTCAACATTGCAAATATATGTGATGTTTAGGTTGAGCATTTGTGTCTAATTTTATGTAAATTTATTTTTTTGAGATGATTCTAAGTGTGATTAATGCATTGGTAGGTTTCGAATAATGACATGTGATTAACGGGTCAATATTTTGGAGGATAATTGTCTTTGCAAATGATTATACTTAAGCATGAGTATGATAATATGACCGCTATCAATATCCATTTTATCATATTGTTCTTAATAAATAAATGGATCCTTAATTTTACGAAATAATTCAAGAGACATGTTTAGGGAAATATCTTAGAAATGGGTTTCAAAGCATTAATGTCCCTATTGAATGGAAAAGCATACGTATGCTAACAAAGAAGCCAATGCAGGGAGTGCTCTGCATTTAATGATGCACCCAATTTATAAAATGACCCTAAGGTGAAATGAACTGATAGTTGTTTGAAGATGATAAGATTTATTAAGCCGAGAAAAACAAATTGGAGACCTCACCATCTTTCTCACCGCCATTTGGAAAGTAAATTTTTACTCCTTGTTAATACTTTTAGCGAAGCCTAAGTAAAGTTGTTGATAATTCTGGTTAAGAGCCCTAGTTTCAATTAAATACTGGCAATAACTAATGAGGTCCTAAAGATGTTTCATCTCGACCTTCTCCCTCTAACCCTTTTCCAAGGCACCTTGTATCTCTTCTCTTAAGTGTGTTGAACTTAAACCATGTTGTCTTGTGGGCAAGAACGAATCTTAGTAGCATTAGTGATGAGCAGATGGCCTTGTGGAATTGAAATTCTCCTTTTTCTTGATAAACGAATTAAGCAAATAAAGGTCATAATAGAGAAGATTTAAAGATAATTACTCTGTGTAAAAAGAATAAATTTAACTTGGTAAGATGAATTGTATGAATCATATCCCGAGTCTCCTTGAAAACGTAAGCTAAGAATTGCAAGATGTATTTTTAAAATAAATAACCCTCAAGAATATTTCATTGTGGTTGGCCCTAACTGTAAGTGTGTTTTGTGGTTGGACTTCTATGTTGTCTTGTCAAAAAAAAAAAAAAAAGAAATGTATTGTCCTTGATAGGTGTGAACATTTCCGTGCTGCCTTTATGGCCATCCTTGTATCAAGTTGTCCTCAGTGTTAGTTGTATCCTTGGTGACGACATGTTGCGTCATGTTATGTGTCAAGCAAGTTAAAAAAAAAAAGTTATCCTGTATTTCACTGTGTTGTTCGTGTGTGGATTTTTTGGGTTGTTACACTTGTGGAATGAAGATGACAAAATGTAGCTAGTGAAATAGTTTTACAATTATTTAAAATCTTGTTAATGACCTCTTTATATCCTCTCAACTAAATGTGTTACCTTGGGTAGTGAAAGTATAGCGCATGGGTCCTTTACAGAGGTATTTATAGGGTAAATATGTTTTTACACCTTAATTTGATCTATTATAGGGTGTAGATCCCTGAGTGTAAATTAGAATTAAAATAAACCATAGTTTTTTTGGAGGTTAACTGGTGGGTAGAAAATTGTAAGTAACTCTTTGCAAATGAAATTGATTTGAAAGATGTTGACTTAAGAGAAACTAGGAAACTGAAAACTTGGTTTTGTAATTCCTTGTTATGTCATGACATTAACAATAAAAGAAATTTCTCATGTGGAATCGCGAAATGTGGAAACATGGGATCTCACTTTGAAAACAAATCACTTGTGGTTCATGTATGGTTCTAATGCTTCCAATCATGTACTTATTTAAGATATTAGACAAGTACTTTCATAACTCTTTTGTTATAAAGTGATGCCAATAATGAGACCATAGTGCAATGTTAGAGTAAAGCATATAAGAGTAAAATGAGATTCGAGGTTAGGAATAATGTCACTCTTGGAGTCCTTGTAACTCAATTAGACATTTACTTGTGTTAAAAAGAATATGAATTGCCTTGGTGTGATCAAACTTCGAGAAAACAAAATATATATATATATATATATATATATATATATATAAAGAAACAATAACCAAATTGTACCAAGCCAAGAACACAAATGCTAATCAAACACCACGATCAATAAGATGAAAACAATTTGTCGAATAAACTTACATAAAACCTTTGTAAACAAATGACGAGTAATATCATATATTATTATGGAACTCAATGAAATAAAATGAGAATGGGACTTGCTTAAATAGGAAAGGAATAAAAATCTAAGAACTAGTCAAGGTCATAGATCAAGCCATAAATCATGGAAAAAACTAGTCATAAAAGAACTAGTCAATTCCATGGATTTATGAGAGAACTAGACGTCAAGGATATAGTCAATACCATAGATCTAGGAAAGAACTAGTCAATACCATAGATCAAGGAAAGAACTATACCTAACAACTAGATAATATCTCCTAATATCTAAATAAATAAAAAGAAATATCCACACACATAAGTGGGTGAGGATAAATACAATAAAGGTAAATAATGTACCTAGGTGAACATGAGCTAAGGTAAATATCTACTCTAACAACCCCCTCAAGTGAAGCTAGGGGCCAAAATAGAAGTGGCATGTCCACAGTATGAGTCTCGATAACTAGGCTTGATGAGGTACTCATGTACAATATATCCATGAAGAAATCTTGAACCAAAAGAAGGAAAGAATCCTGCTAGAAGGAAAGAGAAATAATAATAAGAAGGAAGATGTTCTTAGGAACACCCCCAAGAACAACTTCTGAAACCCTAAGCATTCCACATAACTCAAGGTAGTGAGGTGATGCAAAAGGCTTCGTAAATATGTCTACAACCTACTGCTAAGTCAAAATGTACTCCAAGAAAAGAACTCCATCCTGAATGTGTTGATGAATGAAGTGGATGTGTATCTCAATATGTTTGGTCCATCTTGGTGCTCAATCGGCTGGGTTGCAAAAATGTGAATTACACTTTGGTTGTCACACCAAATTACAATCGGTGAATCCTATGATAATCCAAACTCTATCAATAACTGGCAAAGCCAAAGAATTTGCTGACTCACTGTAATTGCTACCTTGTACTCTACCTCTAAAGATGAAAGTGCAATAGCACTTTTGCTTTTTACACGCCCAAGAAAATGGATAAGAACCAAGATAGAAAAGATAGCTAGAAGTGGAACGCGTCGGTCATCAATAAAACGTACCCAATTTGTATCGTAAAGAAAAAACCCAAAAAGCAGAAAAAGATAGCCACGATCTCGGATGTTAATAGAACACCACATTATATTTACAAAACAGAAGAGCTAAAATACCATATATAGAAATCCATCATAATCCATAATGCTCAATACATTATAATACAATGATTTGAATTACTCAATAATAAATATGTACATATATGAGGAGGAAGTGCAACTACTACCTAAATTAGTGGTGAAGAACTCCTACTAACTAATACATTGGTAGTTAAGTTAACTCCATAAGACTAGTAAGGTAACTCAAACATAACTAATAAGCTAATTCAACATAACTAATAAGCTAACTCCATACAACTAGTACACTTAAGCAAGCTAACCCAACAAGTGTAGGGCTAACAAAAGTATAAGAATTATCCTAACAAATAAATAAAAGGATAAATAATAACCTACACTAGCACCCTCCCGTAAGCATAGGTTAGGTGGGTGGAAAAGAAGGTGGGTCTGGTAATAAAGCCCTAATGAGGTACCCATGTACAACAACTAGGAAAATTGGACACCGCAAGGTACTCAAAATAAGTAATAACAAAGTAGAGAGAAAAAATCCTGCTGCAAGATATCCTCGGAAGCTAGGCTCCAAAAAATTGTATAGTGTTGAAGAAATTTGGTGGACATTGTGGTCTCGAATCCACTGCTTGATCATAAAACTAAAAAATAACGACATTGAGCTTCACTAGAATAGCTACATGCAAGGATATTGACAATGGAGTGATGCTTTGAAAGTGTAAAAAAATACAAACATAATTTGATCAACTACTACAAATAGGTGTGCCATGATCCAAGAACAAGAAAGGAAACAAGGCAAGGAGATGAGATCTAAATAAATAGGAGTGCCACGATCCAAGAAAATTCAAGGTAATAAGGCAAAGACACGAAACTTGAAGAAGCAGTATCAACACATAACAAGGCAAGGACACGAAACCCAAAGAATCAATATCAACACCATACCCTCCCATAATGTTGAATGGGTAGAGTGACACCACATATCTATATGAGTTACCAAAATAAACTACTTGAACACTAACAAACTAACATTGGGCTTCACCAGAATAGCTCCCCCACAAGAGAGACTGTCAACATGCCAAAAATAAAGTGTCAAAATACAAATCCGAATATATCAACAAAAAGAGAGATATAAATGCATTCACCCATAGATACAATAATGCACACCCAAAATTTGAGGATGTCGGGCTCGGTTGAAATTACATCCACAAGTGATTACAACACCCTCCCAAATTTGGCACTTTATAATTGAGTGCATGTAAACATTACATGAGTAAAAGTAACTTTTAAATTTGAAATATGTGTATACAAATTTCACCAATGCGTTGATCTCGAAAAAATACATAATTTTAAAACAAATATCACCTTAATCCGAGCTACAGATTAAAAGTTATGAGCTCTAGAAGGTTTTTCTATTAAAATAATATTTTAATGCTGATTTTTTTGTAAAGGTACACGTGACACCCAAATGTCCAAAGTATAAAAGAGTGCATCCACACAATACAAGCTTGTGACCAAAGGATAAAACCTTGTGCCCAAAACTTAAAATGTCCAGAGGGTAAATCATTGCATCCAGAGGGTACACGTCAATATCTAATGGATAAAAGAATGCACCCATAGGGTACATATCTGCGTCCAGTGGATAAAAGACTGCATCAAAATAGAAATATGCAGAGGGTAAAAGAATGCATCCAAAAGCTGCATGCTTATATCTAATAGATAAAAGAATGCACCCGGAGGGTACAGATCTATATCTAGTGGATAAAATATTGCATACAAAACTTAAATATCCAGAGGGTAAAAGAATGCATCCGTAGGTACATTCTTATATCCAATGGATAAAAGAATGCACCCAAATTTGACTCGCCTTAAAACATGATCGAGTTTATAATCAATTCTATGGTTTTGGAACCTTCCAAATCTAATGTTGCACTCCATTTTCCATGAAAATGCATGCTGCAAAACATTACTAACAATTCCAAATACATTAAAATAATAAACCCTTGCTTGCAAAGAAAACTTACGGATGGATGTCTACATCATCTATAGATCTAATATGATGAAATGAATGATAACCGAGATCATACCAAGTCAAGAACACGAGATCTAATCAAACACCACGATCAATAAGATGAAAGCAATTCACTAGAATAACTTTACATAAAACCTTTGCAAACAAATGAGCAACAATATCATATATTATTATGGAACCCAATGAAATACAATGAGAATGGGTCTTGCTTATAAAGGCAAGGATTAACAATTTAAGAACCAGTCAAGGTCGTAGATCAAGCCATAAATCATGGAAAGAACTAGTCATCAAAGAACTAGTCAAGTCGGTAGATTTATGAGAGAACTAGACATCACTAGTCAATACCATAGATCAAGGAAAGAACTATACCTAACATCTAGATAATATCTCATAATATATATATAAATAAATAAAATATCCACACACATAAGTGAGTGAGGATAAATACAATAAAGGTAAATAATATACCTAGGTAAACATGAGCAAATGTATAAATACCTACTCTAACATATATATATATATATATATATATATATATATATATATATATATATCTTGTAGAAATGTTGAATGGATTCAACAATTTTTTTGATCTATTTTAACTACGATGGGAAATAAGGATATCGTGATTGAAAAATGTTTTGGAAAAGGTATCTTGAATCTAAATCTACCTCAAATCCTAATATTTCTGTCTTGACATCATGTCAGATTCACTATTGTAGTAAGGGTAAAATTTAAACATTGAATAAACATTTGAGAAACATAAGCTTAACATAAGAATGAGTGAATTAAGAACTTTGTATGCAATTTGAAATATGCCAAATAATTATGTAAGTTATGGAGATTGTCGTAAGAGATAAAGAGCCAACTTAAATGGTTGAACTGTAAGTTGAATGTGAAATGAATTTAAGAATATGTAGGTGGAAAAATAATAAAATTATCCTTTCATAATAATGTCCTTCAAACGTTTATCATTACGTATATGTTATAATGGTAATGGCGTGTTCAGGTTTGCCAATCCTTGAGTCCCTTTCTTGTGGTTAGGTCATTACTAGCATTCATTTAGTGGGGAAAGTGTGGCATCGACATGTATATGGTGTTGTCATGTGTCTATGTGAGTCGATGAATTAGGTAAGTGTCTAATGAGTAGTTGAGTTTCTCTACTTGGAGCCCTTGTGGTGTTGTGTAGTGAGCAATGTAAGTAAAAAAAAATTATCCTAGTATTTTTTGTTGTTGTATTTGTGTGTGATATTTGTGGGCGTTACATTTGGTATCAAAGTAGAGGTTCATGCTCTCAAACCTCTGGGACAGATTGGAGTAGTGATGATTTTGCATGGTGGTGGTGGATATTGGAAGAGTAATGTGATATATGTTGTAATGTGAACAATGTTGTAATTGTGATATTACGAACGCACATGTTGTGCATGTCACTTAGTGTGTAATTGTTATCATGTTGATGTTATTGTGATGAGAGTATTCACTCTCATTTTTGGATTCAATGGGGAGTTCACGTGTGATGTGTTGCCTTGGTGTGTGTGAAAATAATTTTTTGTTGATTGCGGAGTGTTGGAGTTTCTTGTTATTTTGTTGTATGTAGGTGTGTTGATGTGTTTCATGACATAATTGGTGTATAGTGAATTAGATTGTATCATGATGTTGCCACCATGTTGTGATGAATTGTGTGTGTCACCATGTTATATAGAAATTAATTTTATGTTGTAATGTTACTCGTTGTGTTCATCATATGTATTAATTGTGTAATATGTGATGGTTCATGTCGTGATTTAGGGACATATGGTGAACATATATTTGTTATTGTAAAGTGCTTGCAATTGGGTGCAATATGTGATAATGTGATGTATTGTAACCAGTGAATGTAATGATTGTGATGTACCCTATCTGATACCATGTGTGACGTTATGGATAAAGTGTGTGTGCAACCCTTGTGTAAGTGATGCGATTATGTGTTATCTTCATGAACCTTACACTAATTGAACTTGAGGGAAATCAGTAAAAGGTGTATGTTTGGAGTGAGGAAATGTGTACCATTGACCAATCACTCAATTCGAGTATGAGATAGGAAGTGGAGTCTTACATAGGCTGAAAACCCACTTTTGTTCATTTGGTATGTATGAAACTTGCTCAATGAATGTCATGCATATTGTGTTTTATGGACACCTTAGGCTCAGTAGATGGTGACTTGTACTCCTTTCTCTCTCCCTATATGGTTATCATATGGATTCAACCTAAGTGTAGTTACGACTATGTTGAGCCTTGTGGAAGTGGTGGAGGGATGATTCAGACAGAGATGATGATAGTTGTATTATTTTATATGTTATTTTACGAGTTGAGGCTCGATGTCAGTGCTAACAACTCGTTGAGTACCCCTTTGGTGGCCGTATAAGGCCACATAGTTATTGTGATGTGCTACTTCTCTATATGTATTTTATTCATAAATTGAACATTTTCTTTTTTTCTTACTAGAACCAGTAGTTTTCTTGATTGATGTGTTCTTATATTTTTGGGCATTTTATTTGGTTGTTTCACTAACATGTAAATTTTGCACTAACTATGGCTATTTGGCCATTTGTTTTACTTAGTTTTATATTTTCTTTTCATGTTTAAAGGTTTTATAGCCTAGCCCAAGGCTTGGTATTTTTTCCACTTGGCATTTGAAATGGATTGTTATGTTGGTTCTAATGTCGTAATGTGGGGAATAGGGTCATGGGATTCACCATGGAGTGGTAAAACCTATGGACCTGCTTTGTTGTATAGGGGTATGCCCCAAGGAGTTACAAATAACTAGCGGGTTGTTGAACCATGAGTTATTATTTCACTTGGGTTAGAGGTGTTTGGACGTTATGTGCCTAGGGCCAAGGGTGGTAGGCCTCATTTGTGTAGCGGAAAGGAAAATTTATCTTTATTTTAGTGCTTGGGAGGTATATAAAGATGTTTTGTGATGCTTCGGGAGGTAGATGTAGTTGTTTTGTAATTCTTGGGAGGTGTATGTGGTTCTTTTACGATGATTTGGGAGGTATATGGAGATGTTTTCTAATGCTTTGGGAGGTATATTAATTTATTTTATGATGCTTTGGGAGGTATATGAAGTTATTTTATGATGATTTTTGAGGTATATGGATTTGTTTTATAATTTTTTGGGAGGTATATGGATTTTTTTTGATACTTGGGAGGTATATGTAGTTGTTTGTGATGCTTTCGAGAGGTATATGGATTTTTTGGTGATTTTTTGGGAGGTGAATGGTGTTAGTACTTTGAGTTATGTGTACTATTATGATTCTTGTTAGACATTGCTATGTTTGAGGCTTGACACTCCCCTTGGTTGATATATATTATTGGATATTGACTTGGCATTGAGTCGGTACAGTCATGGTATTTGGGTCATGTTATATCAGTTGTATTTGTATCAGTCGTCAATTTTCATTGTTTGTTAGTCACATGTGTGTGTTGGATTTATGCCTATGACATAATCTGTTGGAAATTATTCAATGTGGACTACTTGTTGTCTTTTCATGGTGGAATTAAAGGCCTTGTGATGTAATATAGTTGTGAAAGTATGTAAAAAGATGTCTCATGGGTCGTTGTGTTGTGTTGAGTTTTTGGGTCACCTTGATGTCAACTACTCTTGGGCACCCATGAACATAAAACAACTAAAATATTAAACAATGAAATATTAAGAGCTTCAGATTAAAAATGTATATATATTATTAAGGAAAAAAGTAAATAGGTAATAATGTAAAGTGGAACTATGAATCCTTACAAAACATTAAAAGAGCTTGTCAAACTTACCTTCTTCCCGGTGGTAGTGCTTTAACGACAGGTACCCTTTCATGAGTGGCATGATTCATTTTCATTTTCCTCCTTTCCTATGACTACCCTCTTCTAATATTAGAATTATGTCACATCAAATAAATTTCTCTTATAAGGGAGGAAATGTATTTCCGTGATAAAATAATACTAAAATAAAAAATTAAAAAAATAATTATATTGTGAGAAGTGTGTGATTGATTGTTGAATTTATTAGATTGAGATGTGAGAGAGGCGTGTGGCATGAGTTGATCAGCGTACGGGTGCCTAAGATGCGTTAAAATTTTATTTTCATAATGATTCAACCACTTTATTTGGGATCCAAGGCGTAAACCATGTTGGAACCTAGGTTAACATTGGAAAATTAGCAGTAGTTGATAGCTGCATCAATGGATAGAGTATTACAGGGATCTTTGCAAATGGATCTCTCACTATAGCCATCCTGAAATCAGTACATTATGGTTTAAATCAGTCCTACACGCTAGCATTGAATAAAATCAAAATATCTCCTTACCTTGCTACACACAAATCGATTGATTCGAACTCGTATCTGCTTCTGAAGTGGGATAAATTGTCTCTTAGAGGAAATTGTATTCCAGCCGCTATTGTTTTCGTGTGTTGATGAAGAAGAGGATTGTGGTTAATGAGGCACTCCATTGGGGTGAAGAAGACTGGTACTTAGAAATATCTTCGGAGAGAATGTCTTATAATAAAGCAAAATAAAAAAGAAAGAAATATTTGACAATCACATGGAAGGAGTTGGTTGTTCCAAATCTTAGCAAACAAGAGCTGGATGAGTATGGATTTGAGGAAATAAATATGAATATGAGAGGAGAATAAAAGAATCCATAGCATGCCAACGTCCTCCCAACAGTTCCAACTAGGAACTTGTGAATCAGCCATGGTAGATATATGAAAATGTGAAAACCTGTGTGCCGTTTAACCTTTCCTGAGGAGAAACGTGGTCTATGGATTTCAATGATTTCACTATGCACATAATGTATTTGTTGAATGGAATTTAGAAACTTCTAATCTATGTAATTGGCGGGTGTAAATCTTATTTCCACTACCTTTCCCAACATCCTCTATGCCGTGCCAAAATAGGAGCTTGTGAATAAGTAATATGCCTATTAAAGTATAATAAAGAGTGGATTGTTCTCAGATGTGTGGACATGGTGCTTTGGCAGACCTGTAAATAAATTGTGGAAGCTTTCCTTAATCTCATGGGTAGTTTAACAAGAATCATGAAGGAAATGTGGGCGCTAAGGAAAGGTGCATGAACCGTTGGAAAAATAATTTTATAAAGAAATAAAAGGCACGCAAGTGGACTGCAGTGGTTGTAAGGTCTGCACAAAAATGATTTTTTAAAGAGAACTTGAAATAATTTTAGATTCTGTGAAAGGAACATATAGAATGATTTTGGCCAATATTGGAGTTGCACCAATCATAGTAGATAAGAAAAAAAAACAAATAGGAAGCTTATGCAAGGATCATGATAAGAATATTATGGTGCATGAACGATAATGCATGATCTACTAAGAATGGTCTTATTGAAAAGACATGAGGCTACTCAAAAATACCATTGGAAGTATTAAACCTAAATCCTACAATCATTGTGAGCATCCTACCACTTGGTGCAAAAATAGGAGCTTTAGAGCAAGGTTTGGTCATTCGAGAAATGTTTGGAGGTGGATTTTTTTAGATGGGGAAAATGTGGAAGCATAATTGGATAAGATGAACTGTTTGATAAAGTGCCTCAAAGAATTATGGTCTCATGGATCGAATGCGAGCCACCTAGAGAACTCCTCTTACCTTGATTTTTTCAGCAAGAATGGTCTCATTACTTGCATCTTGTATAATTTCTATCTAATATAGTTTTTCATTTGCATTACTATAGAAATATTAACCATTACATGCTTAAACTATTGGGTATTTTAACCACAATTTTTGTGTAAAACAATAAAACCCACACCTCGTGATTTACACTTGACCATCGATTGTGCTTGTTACCTCATGGTTATGCAATGTTAGACCCGAGGTTTCAAAAACTTGGTGCTTAGATATGGCGAGAGCTAGATGATTTAATTAAAACAACCTTTTGTGTCCACCTTGCAAAGTTAGAAAAACTCAATTTCAATGGACGTGCTAAAGAACACTCGACCTCCATGAAAGACTTGTCAAAGTGTCATATGTGATCCTTGCTATATATCGAGAGTAACGTCAAACATTAGATCGACCTCATTTAACCATATGTGCTCTCTTCACCACTCATCTAAGAGCCCTCTTACTCCATTTTACACTTGTATGAAGCTTCTAAAACTGAAAATTTGGGTTTCGTTTTGGTTTTCTGTTTGAGTCCGGAGATACAAAATGCTTATTCGCCTTCGTAAACCTCTAGTATTTTTTTACGGGAAAATTTTATAAAAATTTCGGTTTGGGAAAATAACGTTCCTTATTAGTTTGGAAAAGGGGTTTCATAGGCCTCTGGTCGTTGTTTGACTAGGTCAAACTTGGCCGATTACGACCGGTGGCTCTGGAAAACCATTCGCCAATTGTACACCATTCACCAGTTATGAATCCTGTCATTCCATATGGATTCTTGGTAAAGACGTGGATACGTAGGATTTCAACCATCATGAATTTTCTTATCGGAAAATAGTTGTTGAATGTACTTTCTTATCGTTCTTAGCTAAAATTGGGCATTTTTGCAACTAGTAGGAAAATGTAAAAGAAAGTTGTAGGACCCTAGTCAAGTTAGAAAACCATTGTGGAAACTTATTAACACTTGTAAATAACTGTTTGAAACTCTATCTTGTGACTTGTTGTGTGAAATTGGACTTTTGGAAAAATATTGTTTCTCTCTCTTCTCTCTCTTCCCTATATCTTTCTCTCTCCTCCCTTAGTTAAGGAATGAAATGATTATATGCCTCTAACCCTCTCTTCTTGCATGTGTATTTTATCATCTTGTAAATGGAAAACCAATAACGTTAATTATGCTAGAATTAGGTGGATTTCATGCCAGTGATTTATCATTGATTTCATGTTCACATGGTTTTGCAGGATGTAAGAAAGATGGCAAAAAGGCGTGGTGTAATTCATTATTTATTATTGTAATTTATATAGTTCATTATAGAATGTATATATGTATAATGTATTTCCATGTTACATAAAAGTTTATATTTTAAATTTTGTAATATGTATGAGATGCTAGTTTTAGGGATGCCTTGAGAAATGTGCATTTAATCATAGGTATCATTTTGATTCAGATTTATGTATGGTAAAAAGGTTGGATATATATATGTTAAATAAATTTTAATTTAATATCGTGTAGTGAATTTCCAGTGTGTAATAGATGATTAATTAATTGGTGTGTCATGTTTTCCTTACCTTGAAAATGTAATAAAGAAATCTAAATGAAATAGTCAACCCTAGTAAAAAAATTGTGCATAACTAACCTTCATGTGTTAATCCTTTAGCATAGAAAACTAAGACCTTTGAATGAAATTTGCACTCAATGAAACCTCCTAGTTTAAGTAAATAAGAGGCCAATTTTTTTAGTTGTCATCATAGCTTGTATGTTTAGTGACATCATTGTAAACATGACAGTTAGGAATGACATGGTCAAACTTTATCTGGAGTAAGTAGAACTAACACTTCCTTAGTATCCTAGTGGACTACCTTGTCTTCCGAAGTTAGATTTAGAATTAAATTTCTTCATCGAATGAATTTCTTGTGGGATCCAGATGACACAATGGAGCTAGTGAAATAGTTGTACTATTACTTAAACTCTTGTTAATGACCTCTTTAGATCCTCTCAGCTAAATGTGTTATCTTGGCTAGTGAAAGTATAGCACATGGGTCCTTTGCAAAGGCTTTATAGGGTAAATATGTTTTTACACCTTAATCTGATCTATTATAGGGCATAGATCCCTGAGTGTAAATCGGAATTAAACTAAACCATAGTTGTTTTGGAGGTTAACTGGTGGGTAGAAAATTGTAAGTAACTCTTTGCAAATGAAATTGATTTGAAAGATGTTGACTTAAGAGAAACCAGGAAACTAAAAACTTGGTTCCGTAATTCCTTGTTATGTCACTTATGACATTAAGAATAAAATAAATTTCTCATGCGGAATCGCAAAATGCGGAAACATGGGATCTCACTTTGAAAACAAATCACTTGTGGTTCGTGTATGGTTCTAATGCTTCCAATCATGTACTTCTTTAAGATATTAGACAAGTACTTTCGTAACTCTTTTGTTATAAAGTGATGCCAATAATGAGACCATAGTTGTAGTTCCTAAGACATTTTCCAAAAAAATAAAATCAAAAAATAAAAGGGGGGATGTGTATGGGTTAGGTAATTTTGGGTGAATGGAGTAAGTAACTTCACGTGAAGGCATGTGTGATGGTGTGCGGGGAGGACATATGGAGGTAGTTGATGGCGTGGTGCAGGGTGGGGTATGCTTTGACTAATAAATAGAAAGAGACAACTTCTCCTTGTTTATGTTTATGAAAGCTAACGAATACGGGGGTTTCCTCATTAGACAGTCTCATTGTTTCACATTGTGCATCTAATGCAAAAGTAAGTATCTAACTGAATCAAACTTCTTATGCCTGTGCACTCCAAACTTGTGCCAAAAATGTGAGATGAAGAGTAGGGGATGGAGATCCAACAAGCATAAATGTTATAGGATTTTTATCCAAACGTTTTAGTTGTAAGTGCCCTGGTAGATATGGATGCAAAAATGTGGTTCTGTGGACAACGTGGAATGCAGGATGTGCACAAATGGGTTTGTTGAAAAGTCTTAGAAACTTTCAAACAAATGTGATGGGTAGGTGTAGATCTATAATTCCACAAAATTTTCCAGCAACCTCCCAGCCTGTGTAAAAATGGAATTCGATGATTACAGGGTATGTACAAAAAAGGGTGATGTATTTCCTTCAAACATTGGAACTGCCATTCATGCTCGCCAATAGATAAAGAGACTAGAAAGGTGAAATTCATCTTTGTGTGGGTGATTTTTATAGAAGAAAATGGCGCTTGGAGTGGTGTAGCTCCTCCCACCGCCATGGAGGCCAAAACTAGCTCATGTGGTTTTAATATGGTCACGATTATGGATGCAGGGCTACAAGAAATATCCAGTCATTTATGAAGAGTTTAAATTGGTGGATGAAATTGGGAAGTGTTGTGGTTTATAATGCACTCTTCTTACCATACTCAAAAATTTTCCATCAAATGTATGGACCTCGATAAGAACAACACCGCTATGATCAAAATGTGGAGCAGGAAGCACAGAATCCAAGATTTTCTCTCCCCTCCAAACATCCTCATTGCCCTTTGTGCATTCGTTGTCAACACCCATAGTTGAGAATTCGCTCCTTTCATGGATGTTGGGTCACTCAAAAATTTATGTTGACAGTGGTATTTAGGACTGCCCTACTAAACATGTATGCTAAATGTGGGAGTGTATAGAAGGCACAAAATAAATTTTTGATAAAATGCCTTAGAGAAATATGGTCTCTTGGAGCGTGAGGAGGAGAAGGTCTTTCTTCATTACCGCTAGGCTTCTAACCTATGCAGAATAAGAGCTTTGCAATGAGATTTGTGTACTAAATGTGGCAACTTAGATTAACATGACAAGTGTTGGTCAGGGTGGTTAGAAGGATTCAAATATCCTAAACAGGGATGTGTCTTGAATGTTCCAAAATAGAGGGTTTTGTTGCATGCGGACTGATGGAATACTAAAAGAGAGATGAAGCTTTTTGGAATGTGAGTGAACCTACGTGGAGAACCTCGTGCTCTACAAACATTAATATTCTTAGGAATGGTTCTTTTATCTTTATCTTTCATAATTCTTATCATTTAATTTTTCATTTGTAATAAGATAAAAATTTAAATCATTTAATTATCATAGATCCATTTGTTTAAATAATCACGTTTTCAAAACAATAAGACATCATAACGTAACTTACAGGATCCAATATTCCTTGGTAAATAATGGGTTTAAACCCTTACTTCGTGATGATGTAGAAAACATCCCAATCAAACCATATTACTTAAGTACCCATTTTTTATTGATAAGTTGATGTGGAGCCCCTGTAAATAGGTTGACTGATCCCTTGTTAAAACATATAAATCACAATTTTCGGAGACTTGCAAAATAACCTTCGTAACTCTAGAAAGGAAATGTTAAGTTTCCTACGTGTACGTTGTCATGCGAGGAGCCATGTTAACCCTTGAATTTACCTCGAATGATCATCTGTTATCTTTTTGATGCCTTTCTTGGAGCCATGTTATTCCATTTTAGAGTTGTAGAAAGTCACTAATTTTCAAAAGTTAGTTTTTGTATCGAATATCCATTTGAATCCTAGATAATGAAATGCTTATCCACCTTCACAAGCCTATAGAATTTTTACTAGACAATTTCCTTGAACCTTCAGTTTGGGGAAAAAAATCTTCTTGATAGTTTGGAAAAGGCATTTTATAGGCCCCTTCTTTATTTGACTAGATCAAAACTAGGCCAATTATGACCGGTGGCTCAAGAAAACTTGTTGTCGTTTGAAAACCGTTTGCTATTTCTCAGTCCCTTTGACTCTGGTGAATTCTCCATATATAGGGAAACTTGTAGGAAGTTTCTCATTACATTTTCATCCATCGAACGTCAGTTTTGGATGTGGTTTTATTGGCCCTCGAACTAACTTTTGATCATTTTCAACTAGGCCAATTATGACCAATGGCCTTGGAAAAATATCCGCTAATTGTAAACCGTTAAATCAGTTCTAAATTTCATCAGATCTTGTGAATTCTTAGGATATAGGAGGACATAGAAAAACTTACTCGTGGTGTGTTTACTCATCAGAAGACAACATTTGAGAGTGGTTTCTTCACCTCTAAGTCTAATCGAATGTTTTTGCAACTAGTAGGAAAACGTAAAAGGAAAGTTGTAGGAACCACAGTCAAGCTAGCAAACCATCTTGGAAACTTGTTGACACTTGTAAATAACCGCTTGAAAATATACTATGTGACTGTCGTGTAAAATTGAAAGTTTGAAAAAATAGTGTTTCTCTCTCTCTTTTCCTTTTGTTGGTGTTCAATTTAATATCACCCTGTTTGTTCAAAACTTCTCAGTCTGCATGGTTTGAAGTATTTCATGTCTCCCTGTATGGATACACGAAACTCTTTTCCTTCACCATGATGCCATTTATCGATGCTTTCCTAGGTTTTCGAGATCATGTTGATCCGTGGCATTGTTTATCGTTTCTCTATCCATGAGAAAGAATTTGTAATTTGCGCATGAATTTGGGGTTTCTCCTTCCTTATATTTTTCCGAGTCATGTTTTCCTATTAAATTTTATCCCAACATCCTTGGAAACGTGGTCCTTTCATTTGGATGTGGCCCGGTGGGTCTTTTTGGTGAAACTTGTCACTTTTGTCTCATTTGTAAAAAAATCCAAATTAGTTCTACGACCCCGCTAGTTTCGATTAGCTATTCAACAATCTGAAGCGGCATGGAAATTTCTTACTTTGACCCTAAAGATGGACACGTGGCCATTTTTCAAGTTAAAAGCGGGGTGGTGGCTTGCCACAAAGATTTTGCATATTTTTTCCTATTTTTGCTAAGGAGAAAAGTTATGAAATTATTCGCAACTCCGCTTAGGGCCCACATCAAAAGTTAGAAGTGGAGAGGCGGGTTACCGGGCATTTTTGAGATTCTTAGGCCCACTTCAACTCAAATATTTTCCACATGGAGGGCTTATGCTCATTTGAGGATTCGCCTCTCGGTTTGACCTTTGGAATTGCGACAAGGAGACATGGAGGTTTCTGCTGGCTCTGCCCACGCTCAAAATTTTCAACAGCTAGTACAACTTTGTTAGACTATGGACACGTGGAGGGCCTGCACTCATTTGAGGATCCACCTTTGGGTCTTACCTTTACAGTTTCACCAAGGAGACACGTGGAGGCTTCCGCTGGCTCCTCTCTATACTTATACTTCTCAAGTGATGTTTTTAAGCCCATGAAATGTCAAGGGCCCACGCCTATTTAGGGACTTGCCCCTGAATTTTACTTTTGAAAAAGTGCCAAGGGGACATGTGGAGGTTTCCGCTGGATCCTCCCATACTTAGACTTTTTCAAGTGTTTGGTGTAACTTTTTTAGACCCTAAACACGTGGAAGGCCCGTGCTCATTTGGGAGTCCTTATTTTGAGCTTCATACCAAAAAGTGCCAAAAGGACATGTGGAAGATTCCGCTGGTCCTTCCCATACTTATGCTTTTCAATGGCCGAGGAAAATTTCTCCGACCCTAGGCATGTGGCACTTTCTGCTGATCCTTACACTCTTTCAATAACTTTTCTGGGCTAAGACACATGGTGAGCCCTCACTTGTTTGGGATCTCTGCTATTGGGCACCATATCAAAAGTTCCCTGAAGAGACATATGGGGGTTTCTAATGGCTCCTCTTTATACGATACTTTTTCAAAGGACGAGGAAAGTTTCTTAGGCCCAGGCACATAGAGAGCTGTACTTATTTGAGGTCCCGCCTCTAGACTTCATATTTAAAGTTGCACCAAATAGACACGTGGAAGCTTCCACTGGACCTTCCCATACTCTGAATTTTTAGCAACCGATGTAACTCTCTAGGGTTCTAAACATGTGGAGGTCCCACACTTATTTGGGAACCTACCTCTAAACTTCACCTTTACTTTGTGGCCAGCAGCAGACAAGTGGAGGTTTTTGCTGACTTCTCTTTGCACCTAGCCAACTTAGACTCAAAACACATGAATGCAGGTATCCATGTGAGGGCACTCATTTCTCAAGGTGTATTCTCAAGGGTGAAAATGATTGCTTGTCAGATCCAGCCATATGGAGCCACCTGAAAATGATTAAAAGGGGATTTCTTGCATGACAGAGTAAAAGAATGATTTAGAAGGACTGTCAAAAATTATGATATGGCATCCCAGTCATAGTTGAGGGTCTGAGAAATGTGATCAATTCATGATTTATCCACCTGGCAACTTTGGGTGTAAATTTGTTAAACATCACTTTCTGGGACAAACTTGTAACAAGCAAAGGATTCCTTGAATATTCTTATTTTTGGGGAAAATTTGGGATGAGTGAGTGAGTGAATTGTATAAATGCAATGAGAATAATCTTTCATATGGTCGAGGTTAAATTTTCTGAGAAAGTTTGAGAGAAACCATTTTCCCGAGAGACCATCTGAGAGACCAGTTCATTTTCCTATGTCTTTGGATTCAATCATGTCAAGGTGGTTGCAAGTGTACAACCATTGATAGGCTCTGAGATTTTTTAAGAAACTTTCCCCTGTTGATGAATCTGATGAACTTTGAATGACTCTGTGTTGATCATGTGCATTATTGTGTTTGCTTTTATTTCAGAATGTTTTCAAATAGTTTTTCTTGTTCCTATTGCAATATTATGTTAAAATCTCTCTGAGTCACACAATATCTCATCCGTGTGTTAGTATTGTGGCATTTGCAATTTCATTATGAGAAGATCCTTCATCTGGTAATGAAATAAACAATTTAAAATCACTTTACTCTCACTATGTTGATAAATATTATTTGTAAGCCTATGAGTGTATCTTAGGTGTGACGAACCAGGGATTTGTAGCATTTAATTGAGTCTTTAGCATGATTCTTTGTGTTAAATTCTTGAAGAGTGTGTGAAACCATGCATCTCTGGGCCTTCACTGATGCACACCTTCTAGTTGAAGGAATTGTTATCTCAATTTTTGCCCCCGACAAAATTGGATCATCCACAACCTCATGTAGGAAGAAATTCAAGAAACGATTCCATCGTACGATCCCATGCTTCAAATCCAATAGACAAGTTATAGGAAGGGTCTACAATAGATTAGCAGGGCTAGGGAAGGAGAAAATAGAAGGAAGAAAACTAGAGGCTCAAAGGAAAAGAAATGAAGAAGGTTCGAAGTCTTCGGGCTCTGCAAATGATTCAGAATGAGCACCAAAATGACTAAGTATGGAGGAGACAGTGGAAGCTACCAAGTGTCCAACCGCAACACCTCCAAATATTAATGTAAAAGCCGAGATACTCAAACAAGTTCCAAGCCTCCATGCGTCTAGAGCCCCAAAAGTCACACCGGCCATTGAAAAGTCTTCGACTCAACGAAGGTGCCAAGTGTCCAAATGATGCTACTTCAAAGATAAATCCAAAGAGCGAAGACACAAATGAGTGTGGTCTTGCCATGTAATCTAAATTAAAACAAAGGGGGACGAGTAGACCCAAAAATTGGTTAAGTATAAGAGTGCAGGCGGAAGGTACCACGTGTCTTAATGACGCTCCTTCAAAGGTTAAATCCAAAGCAGGTTTTCAAATGAGTGTGGGCATTCCATGTGTCCTAGGTCCAAAAAAGGACGAAGTCAGGGGTTGAATAGTCAAAAAAAAGGTAGGTTGGTGGAGGGAGCTAAGTGTCGGCATGACGCTATTTCAAAAACAAGTGCCAGGCATCCATGTGTCAAGGGTCAAACTTTTGGCCCGCCAAGCAAAGAGACTGAGGAAAAATACAAAGGAACCGAAGGAGCTCGCGGAAGCCACCACGTATCAATCTAACACAATTTCAGAAGCAAAATGTAGGGGGAATCTCCAAGATGCGCAACGCTACCACATGGACCTATTATGGATAGATTTTTAATATATTGCATGTACTGCAACCCAAATATTCAAATGGTCATATCTTTTAACTGGAAGCTCAGATTTGGGTGGGAGAAGACTTTTTGCAAACATATCGACACCCTCTATGCCATGGAAACATAAACTATCATTCTGAATAGGATTTACTAGGTGGAAAATGGGAAAACTTCTTCCAGGAAATTAAGGCAAAATTTGATTTCTTCAACTACCAGATTATATTTTATTTGATCAAGTCGTTCTTTTCCTTAGCATGCCAAGCAGACATAGGGAACCAAAATTGAAAGATTGTAGGCAAATTTGAGAGGGAAATTGATTGATGGTGGTTGAGCTTTCAAATCAGGATTTAATGCATATCTCAAGGTGGTTGAAGTAGGATTCAAATTCTTCCCTCCTCTCTCTCTTATTCTTCCTATATATTGTAAAGGAGGGGCATATTCAAACGGTTGGTCATTGTTTCTCCTCTACCCTCTCTCTTTCTTCCTTAGGGTAGAATGTGGAGTCTAAGCCTCCTTCCATGGCTTTGTAATGGAATTTTCTTGCCTCTTGCCCACTTGATGATGTACTATGTAACATTTTGGAGCAATAAAATCTGTTTCATGATGCATCTGTCCATTCTTGACTTATTTTATCATCCTTCTTACCTCTCATCATTACAGGTATAATGTGCATACTCTGATGTTTGTTATAGGTTCTGGGAGCTATGCTTAATAAGTTTTGAAGTGGTGTTCTGTGTGAAATCTATCTCTAGTCTTTGGTGCATCTTTTCTACCCTCTCCTGTGCTCACCTCTCTCCACTTCAAGTAGTTTACGTCCATGATAAACCACTTCCTTTTTTGGTGTATCACCGCTTAGTGTAGGCTCTTTCACCCTCTCTCTCTTTCTCTCCTGTCCCCTTGGAATGTTTAGATTAGGATAGAATATGTTATGCCTGCACTGGAGTAGCTTGTGGTAGGTAGATTAGGAAGTAAGAATCATTTTTCACTCGAGGTCCATCTCAAGTTTTACAAGTCACACAACTTAAGAGATGGTCCCATGTACAATCACACCGGGATGCCCCACGTCACAATCGAGCCATTCAGGGGTCTTGTGATTCTACACTAATAGTTTTGGCATGCCCAGTGGGAGAGGTTTGAAGCACCTTACCAATTCATCTTAGCAGGCTGGTGTGTTCCTATTAAGGTTCAGCATTTTGAGACACATGCAAGCACATCTAGCGACTCATCTAGTCAATAATCCATCCTCCGAGTTACTGACCTTTTCTATCCATTTACACTCATTTTCATCCATTTTCTTATTCTCTCTCTTTCATTTTCTCCCATTCCATGAGGTTGTGCAATCATGACTTCATTTCCTTCTTGGAATTCACACTTGTAACAGACATAACAAAAGGCAATCCACCTCCAATGCATTTACCAACTTCTCCAGATCAGCATTATTATCAGACCAAAATAATCATGCCTACCCATATGATCATTGCCAAAACCCGGTTTGGCTATGGAGCTTATCAAGAACAAGGGTATGCATATAATGACAATAGTCAAATGGAAGAAGTTAATCTGCTAGAGAAGATTCAAAAATGGAGGCTAACATGGTTCAATCAAGGGCCATAACACAAATGAAGGAATTCAAGATTGGTTGCAAGGCACCTTTTCCATGGGAAGGCCCTTTTCCAAGACATTACAGCCCTCAAGAGAAGCTTGACTTCATGGTTGAAGTGCTACCTCAACTTACACAGTGGATTGAGGATATTGAGGCTTATGAGTTGGACACAAGACAACCTTGTCAATGGGTAAGTCCACCACCTCCTAGCTCTTTATTTTCTCTTTCTCAAAATTTATCATTTCAGCATGATCAAGAGTCAAGCCCCTCATTTACTACCCCAAGTGTTAATTTATTTTCTCCATCTCCTGATCTCCCATCCCACCTCAGTTCCTCTCCCTTTTCCCTTCCAAACAGTCATCCCCTCCAAACAAACAAGAAGTTCCACCTCCCTCCCCACCACAAAAAAATTACAAAGTTGGTTGAACCCCAACCTGCCACTCCTCTTGCTTTCCCAAGTCCATGTTGGGAAGAGACTCAAGAATCCAGTCAAGGAGAATAGCAAGAAGAGGAGCCCAATAGAGAATAAATGACAAAAATCTGAAGAGTTGGGTTGTTATTATTGGGTTTACAAAGATTCCCTTGATGGTCAAGCTAATAGAGGAGGTCAAGGTTGAAGAGCTAGTGGTGGCTAAGGCTGAGTTTGCAGCAGAGAAGGAACAAAAACAAAAAGAAGAAGATCAACAACCTATTTTCTTTGAATACAGTGTCCCTAATGGCACTTTGTCTGAAGAGAATGTTGATCTAATCTAAGCTGCACAACCAGTTAAAGAGGAGGAACAATCAGCTCCAAGCCCCATTGAAGAGGAGCAGATGGGAGAGATCAAATCAAGTGTTGAAGCCACTCAATGAAGAAAGCATCATTGAAGATTATTTTCTTTCATTTCAAGGGCCTGATTTGATTGATGAACCCATGATGGAGGAGGAACATACAGTTTCAGAGGCTCCAAGTGTGGAGCAGGCTATAGAAGAACCTTCAGTTCTTCCTCCCACTTCATCCCCTTCAAACCCTAATGTTGAAGAAGAGTTTGAGCTTTCAAACTTCATGTTTGAAGATGAGGGGGACCATGGTGAGCAAGTTTCAAATCAGGAGGACACCATGGAGGAGGTTGAGCACATGCAACAGGACAACAAGGAGGTATATTATCTATCTGACTTGGAGGATTGATTTTATGGACAAGAGCCCATGGAGATCAAATCATTTCCTCCTCCATCATCCACCTTCTAAGCACACGAGCCTTTTGCCATGAAGGAGGTAATTAAAGAGAAACAACCTATGTCTCACAACATCCCTCTGGAACCAAGGTTAGAAGATATGAGTCTTCCATGTTCTTCACAAGAGAAGGAAGAAGAACAACCAGCTCCAAGTCCAGTTAAAGAGGAGCATATGGAGGTGACCAAGACAGATTCAGAGGCACTGAATCATGATCCAGTTACACAAGAAAATACAGACCCCTCTCCCATTCAACCTCTCCAAAATTCTAATTTTTTGGAAGATCCTGAACTCACTAGCTTCATGTTTGAAGATGAAGCTTCATATGGTGAAGATAATGAAGATTTTAAGATCACCATGCAAGGGGAGAGACCTTGCTATAGTAGGACAATAAAGAGTTTGATTTCCTATCAGACTCAAAAGAATGTTTTGATGAAAAGAAGCTAGTTGAAATTGTAATATTTTCTCCCCATCATTCATTCTTCAACCACAAGAACCTACTACCATGGAAGAGAATGTGTAAGCACAACCTACAGTTTGCAACATGCCTCCTGAATCAAAGTTGGAAGATTTTGATCTTCCAAAAGTCACACCTGTTGCAGAGGAAGAGAAAGAGTATGAGGCTATCATCCCTCTCACACCATCCATCCAAGAAGGTCCACAAAAAGACTCCATTTTTGGAGTTAAATTTCAGAGAAAAGGGAAATTCAAAGGACCAAAGCATGCCCAATCAGGTACTTGGCTTCATTAGAGCTAAGGGAGAAGCCAAAACCAATCATGCCTACTTCAGGGCATGAGGGTGAGTATCAAAGTACCAAGGGTCATCATCAACACCTCCAGGGGTCCAATGCTAATCAACTTGAGGAGGTATTTTTGGTTGATGTTGATACCTTGATGATTTGGGTGGAGGACCAGCTTATTGTCAGTTTTTCACTCATACAAGCAGCCATATTCAGTGTCAAATAATTTTCATGGCTGCCCCTTTTGAGAAAAGGAAGCTATTTCTCCCTTGCCTATGGCAGGCTTTGTTTAAGATTTTCTTTCTCTCTGGTTAGTGTAGGAGTAGGAGTAGACTTTGTTTTCAATCAAGAAGTGCTTGTGCACACTCTGCATGTCTCATTTGAGGAATGTATGATTTTGTCTTTGTACATAATTTTTTTCACATTGCTACACAGAATACCAAGGCCAAGAATTTTAGTATTCATGTCAAAAGACCCATAGTTGTCTGTAACAGTTGCTAATTTCAAAATAAAACAAATGCAGAGAAACTAATTTTTTTTTTGAGACAATCTGTTTCTAGGGTAGGTTCATGGTCACCAATTGCAAACAGTCAAGCTCGTGGATCAGAGATAGGATCAGTATCAGGATATCATTCTTGACTCCATGCCCAACGGATGCTTCAAGGCTACTGGTCTCTTCATCTAGTAGGCAGATGCCCCTGCAAGTCACCAATTGTTATCTCATTTTAAGCCCCGAAAAAATTGGATCATCCACGACCCTGTGTAGGAAGAAATTCAGGAAACGGTTCCATCGTACGAGACCATGTTTTAAATCTAATAGAAAAGTTACAGATAGGATCTACAATGGAGTAGCAAGGTTAGGGAAGGAGCAAACAAAAGGAAGAAAACCAGAGGCTCAAAGGAAAAGAAATGAAGAAGGTTTTAAGTCTTCAAGCTCTGTAAACGATTCATAACGAGCACCAAAAATGACTAAGTATGGAGGAGAAAACGGAAGCTACCAAGTGTAAAAATGTTGCACCTCTAAAGATTAATTAAAAATATGGAGACTCAAACAAGCGCCAAGCCTCCACACGTCCAGAGCCCCAAAATTTTCACCGGCCATTGAAAAGTCTTTGACTCAATGGAAGGTGCCAAGTGTCCAAATGACACTACTTCAAAGATAAATCCAAAGAGAGGAGACCCAAATGAGTGTAGTCTCACCACGTAGTCCAAATTAAAAAGGTGGGACAGAGTGGGCCCAAAAATTGGTTAAGTATAAGAGTGTAGGTGGAAGGCACCACGTGTTTTAACGATGCTCCTTCAAAGGTAAAATCGAAAGAGGATTTTCAAATGAGCTTGGGCCTTGCACGTGTCCCGCCCAAAAAGGATAGATTCAGGGGTTGAATAGTCAAAGGAAAGGTAGACCAACAGAGGGAGCCAAGTGAAAGTGCTTTGTGCTATTTCAAAGGTAAAATTTGGGGCGGGTTTCGAACAAGCGATAGGCCTCCACGTGTCCAGTGGTCGACTTTTGGCTTGCAAAACAAAGAGACGAGGAAAAATACAAAAGAACCCAAGGAGCTCGTGGAAGCCACCACATGTCAAGCTGGTGTAATTTTAGAAGTGAAAGGTAGGGAGAGAATCTCCAAGATGTGTAAGGCTACCACATGGACCCAAGACGGATAGACTCTTTAAAATCTTGCGCGCTCGCGACCCAAATATTCAAATGGCCATATCTTTTGACCTAAGCTCGATTTAGGCGGGAGAAGACTTTTTGGAAACTTCTCGACACCCTATACGCTATGGAAACATAAAATTTCATTCTTAATAGGATTTAGTGAGTGAAAAATTAGAAAATGTCTTCCATGCCATTAAGGTAGAATCTGATTTCTTCAACTACTAGATTAGATTTTATTTGATCTGTCATTCTTCTTCCTTAGCACACCAAGCAGACATAGGGAACCAAAATCGATAGATTATAGGAAGATTTGAGAGGGGCATTGATTGATGGTGGTTGAGCTTTCAAAGTAGGATTCAATGTGTATCTCAAAGTGGTTGAAGCAGGATTCAAATTTTTCCTCCTCTCTCTCTTATTCTTCCTATATATTGTAAAGGAGGGGCATATTCAAATGGTTGGCCATTGTTTCTCATCTATCCCCCTCTCTTTCTTCATTAGGGTATAATTCAGAGTCTAAGACTCCTCCCATGGCTTTGTAATGGAGTTTTCTTGCCTCTTGTCCACTATGATGTACCATGTAACATTTTGGAGCAATAAAATCTATTTTATGATGTATATGTCCATCCTTGGCCTATTTTGTTGTCTCTTCTTACCTTTCATCATTGCAGGGTATACTGTGCATATTCTAATGTTTGTTACATATTTTTGGAGCTGTGCTTAATGAGTTTTGAAGTGGTGTATTGTGTGAAATCTATCTCTGGTCCGTGGTGCATCTTGTCCACCCTTTCCTCTACTCACTTCTCTCCACTTCAGGTATTTTGGGTCGTGATCAGACACTTCCTTTTTTGGTGTATCACCACTTAGTGTAGGCTCTTTCACCCTATCTCTCTTTCTCCCTATCCCCTCAAAATGGTTGGATTAGAATAGAATAGGTTCTTCCTGCACTAGAGTATCTTGTGGCATGTAGATTAGGAAGTAAGAACCAACTTTCTCTTGAGGTCCATCTCAAGTTTTACATGTCCCAGGAGCTTGAGAGATGGTCTCATGTGGTGAAATCACACTAGATGCCCAACCTCTCGATTGGGCCATTTAGGGTGTTGTGATTCTTAACTAACATGAATATCTTGAATTTTTTTAAGAATTCTATCTGTGAGGTTTCCAATTTATGTAAAGACACTCAAAGATCTCGCATCTGATCCACTCTATTTTGCTTAACTTCCCACCAATAAATTTCTCAAACGATGAATCCTACATGAACCACCCCTGTTTTTTACTGTGTACTCATAAATGAACAAATTCCATTGCCAAAGTATGCAGGATAAACATGATTCATTTATTGTCTTTAGTAACCTAACCTTTGTCCAGGAAACATCTCCACTCTCTAGTGTGACAACTCGTTAGAGTTATATTGTGTTGTATTTATCATATTTCCTTAAGTTTATCATTAACATTATGTAGAGAAGGGTCTCTCGATGTCCTTCACAGACATGGGTTATAGAACGGGTCCTCTCACCCTAGTTAAAGGCATAGCCTAAAGTAGTGTGGGTAGATCAAACCCTTAGTGAGGTGATATCCACTTCTCCAACACCCAAGTGACAAAGAGCTAGACGAATCGCATCCCTAGCTACAAAATGACTCATATCATAGTTCGTCTATCTCTAAGCATCCTGTTAGTTTTGTGATGATGCTTGGCCCCTGTGGGAGAATCAATTTGGATACCAACACCTTTCTCCTTCTCTCTCATTGGTTATGAAATGAAGTGAAATGAATACATGTCTCTAAACCTTTTTTTTTTCAAATTCAAATCATAATCATGATTATATGTAAATGTGAAATTGAAAAATATTAATTATGCTAGATTAGGGTGGATGTCATGCCAGTGATTTATCGTTGATTTCATGCTCACATGGTTTTGCAAGATGTAAGAAAGATGGCGAAAAGGCGTTGTGAAATTCATTGTTTATTATTGTAATTTATATAGGTCATTGTAAAAATGTATATATGTATAATGTAGTCCCATGTTACAGAAAAGTTGTATTTGAAATTTGCTAATATGTATGAGATGCTAGTTTTAGGGATATCTTATGAAATATGCATTTAATCATAGGTTGAATTTGATTCATAGTTACGTATGGTAAAAAGGTTTTATATATATGTGGTAAATGAATTTTGAATTTAATATCTTCTAGTGCATTTTCGTGCTCAATAAATGATTTATTAATTAGTGTGTTGTTTTCTTACCTTGTAAATGTAATAAAAAATTTAATCGAAACACTCAACCCTAGTATAAGATTCATGCATAACATGTCTTCATGTGTGATCCTTCTTACCATAGAAGAAATTGAAACCATAGAATGAACGTAAATTTTCACTCAATGGAACCTCCTAGTTTAGGTAAATAAGACTCCTAGTCCGAGTTGTTGTCATAGCCAATATGTTTAGTGTTATTGTTGTGAACCCGATGATTAGGAATGACATGGACAAACCTTACCTGGAGAAAGTAGAACCAAATTTTCCTTAGTATCCTTGTGGACTACTTAGTCTTACGAAGATTGAAATGAATTCCTTGTGGGATCCAGATGACACAATGGAGCTAGTGAAATAGTTGTTCTATGACTTAAACTCTTGTTAATGATCTCTTTAGTTCCTCTCAGATAAATGGGTTACCTTGGTCCTTCTTGAAGGTCGTTTAGCATAAATTTTTTCCTCTCACCTTATACTCATATTTAGTTGGGGAGTTGACCCTTAGGTACGATTGGAAGTAAACCAAACCTTGGTTGATTAAGGGTTTAACTTATGGGTGGAAATTGTTCATAAATCTTAGAAAATGCAATTGTATTTAAAATATATTGACTTAAGAGAAGTGTAAAAAAATTGTTGTCTTATTATCCCTTATGCCTACTTGCCCTTTGTACCCTAGTGAGTGGCCCAAAACCGAACAAAGGTAGTAGGTGATATTCCTATGATTGATCTCATGGTGGGGTTTAAAATGACACAAGTGGATGTCTTGGTTTCAGCATGTGTTTATTACTCAGAGTTTGTAAGAGAAAAGAATATGGATTTCCTTTGGTGAGATCAAACTTCAGAAAACAAAAGATATATATGAATCCAAATAAAATTTCTTGATGTGGAAATGTTGAATGGATTCAACAAGTTGTTTTGAACTATATTAACTATGATAGGGAAATAAAGATACCGTGATTGAAGAATGTTTGTGGGAACATGTGTCTTGAATCTAAATCTCCCTTAAGTCCTAAGATTTCTTTCTCGGCATCATGCCAAATTCACTTGTGTAGCAAGGGTAAAATTTAACCATTGAATAAATGTTTGAGAAGCATATTCTTAACATAAGAACAAGAGAATTAAGTACTTTGTATGCAATTTGAAATATGCCAAATAATTATGTAAGTTATGGAAATTTTCATAAAGGATAAAGAGCCAACTTGAAATGGTCGAACTATAAATTAAATGTGGAATGAACTTAAGAATTTGTAGGTAGAAAAAGGAGAAAATTATCCTTGCACAATAATGTTCTTGGAATGTTAATTGTAACTAAGATGCAATTAAGGAAATGATGTGTTGTGGGTTTGCCAATCCTTGAGTCCTTTTCTTGTGGTTGGGTCATTGCTAGTATTCGTTCATTGGGGAAAGTGTGGCATCGACATGTATATGGTGTTGTCATGTGTCTATGTGATTCGATTACTTATGTGTCATACGCGTCTTTGAGTTTTCTTTTCTTGGAGCCCTTGTGGCGTTGTATAGTGAGCAATGTAAGTCAAAAACAATTTATCCTGGTATTTTTACTGTTGTTTTTGTGTGTGTAAAATGTGGGTGTTATAATAGTGAAATGTTAGACTAAATCATATAAGAGTAAAACGGGATTTCAGATTAGGGATAATATCCTTCTTGGAGTATATAACTCGCCCATTTGGATATCTCTGCCGGCTCTCCCAGTGGAATTTTGGGAGGACGAAGTACTTATTGGCATAGCAGCTTCAATGGGAGAGCTAATCTCCTTGGAACCTGCAACAAAAGCCAGAAGCAGGCTAGTAAGAGCACGACTATGTGTTAGTATGGAGGTGGGGGCTGTTCTCCCAAAGAATATCATTCTTTCTTCTCCCACGGGCCGTCTTGTGCAGAACATCATACCTGAAGACCACGGTTTGGTCTGTCACAAATGTTGGAAGGTCGACTTCCAAGCCAAACTATGCAAGTGTTCCACGGGGACAGTGGATGAAATGGACAGGAAAAACAGCAGAGAGGAGGTGCGGGTCATCGGAGGAGAGATCCCTGACCCATTGCGCACAGGAGACTGCAACAATGGCGAAACTAACCCGTCCGAAATGGCTCTGCTCGCGGCATTGCATGGCGACCTCTCTGCTCACGTGGGACAGGCTGCTACGGCGTGGAAGACGCGGGAAAATCCAATCAAAACAATTCACGAGTCAAACAAGGTAGATAGTGAATCTTCCGAATGGGAGACTGGGTCAGAGACAGATGTAAATACGGTAGAATTGGAGACTGCCACGAGGGAAGTGAACCGACAAAGAAAATCTATGAAAGATCATAAACAAAGACCTTTAAATGCAGATTTGAACCGTAGCAGAAGGAAGATAGACAGTACAAGTGAAATGATTTCATTATTGACTTCGGAGGCGAGGGTTTCAAATAAATTTAGAAGTGGTTCTGGATGTGGATGACGAAAACAAGGCGGAGTGGAGCACTGTTAGTAGAAAATCTTTCCGCGGTTTTCGTGGGGGGGTGCGCGCTTGAGGCACTTAGGATGGATGTAATTGTTCTCATATTTGTTTCTTTGTTGTTTTCTTGTTGGGTTTTACGGGTTTTAGCGCTGCCTTTGGTAGGTTTTCTTCTACTTGCGTCCTTGTTGTTTTTGACCTTTTGTTCTTTTGCTCGCTTGGGCACATCCGGCTTCGAGCCTTCTCGTACAAGGGTATAATCCCTTTCAAAACCTATTTGCCAATAATAAAAAAAATATCCTTCTTGGAGTCCTTGTAACTCAATTAGACATTTACTTGTGTTAAAAGAATATGAATTGCCTTGGTGTGATCAATCATCGAGAAGACAAAAGATATATATATATATATATGTTAGAGAAAGATCTACTCAAGATAATCCGGGGAACGTTAGTTTTATCTGTAGATGGAGGTCAGGATTTTCTGGGGTGCCTATAGTTTATCGTATCTACGTTAGGTTACCTGCTCTACCGCTAGAGTTTTTGGAAACATATGTTTTGATAGGTGTGGCCAAGGCCCTATGAAGTATTATTGTTATTGATTCTATGACAAGGTCCCGCATAAGGATGTTTTTTTACAAGAATTTGTATTAAAGTTGACCATAGCAAACCGCTTCCTTCATCAATCAATCTGGTTTGAAATTTTGGGGTTGGGAAAAAATAAATTATTATGAGAGTTCCCTTGTTGTTTGTGTGAACTGTAGAAATGTTGGGCACGGATCTGTGCATTGTTGCCTTCCTGGGCAGGCGCGGGTAAGGAAAGGCGCTGAAGACCAAAAAAATGACGTGTAAGAGATGTCGCTTGTTATTCCTTAGTTGGTAGTTTATGATCCATAAATTCTTGTGTATTTGGAGGAAATGAGGAGTAATATTATTCAGAATCGACCTAAACAGGTGGAATACTTCTCCACTCACATTGAGGGTAAGGATATTCCTTTTCAGATGGTAAAGAGAATGGACATAAGGAATGTATAATGCAAGATCTAGGAGTAGAAATGGTGAGTGAGGAGATTGAAGGGGAAACTATTTTCCTTCCACATGGTGATGTTAAAATAGTGCTAAACATTGAGGAGGAGTCTCCACCCGCGGAGACCGTAGGATGCAAGAAATAAAAATATGAAAGACAGCTCCTTGCGACCCTTGTCTGTAAAAAAATTCTTGATTTGTGGGAGGGTTCTGGTTATAGTGAATATGTCAGGATATCGTATGGTCTCTTGGAAAAACAAGTGAAAGATTGGGAAGATTACGAGGATGAAGACTAGAAAAAGTTAAGATCAAAAAATCTAGACTTAAAATATTGCAACAATCCGGTTGGCTACTTAAAAGAACGATTTTTTTGGATGATACCTCCGTCTTTATTTCTAGTTTTCTTTATGTACTTTTTTTTGTTAATTTCTTCTATTTCTTTGTTGCTTTGAAGTTGTGTCTCATGTTGTCTGTGTTTTGGCCTCCTTTTGTTGTATTTTGTTGTATTTTGTATTTTTCCATTGTAGCTTGGATGCTTTCTATTATTTGTATCTCATGTGATTATTGTTTAATCTGAATTTTTAGACCAATTTTTACACCCCTTGTTGTACCGGGGTAGAGTCCTTGTAAAAAACCTACTATATATGTAAAAAAACCTACTATATATATAATATAACTTAATATTGTATTTTGTCATGATGTCATAATTAAAAGATCAGATTAGTTCTTGTATCTATTACAACTGTTTTGCCTTGTAAATTTAAAATTAAATGTATCTAAAATAACTACCAATTTACAAGAAAAAAATCATTTAAACCCATGACTTTTGAGAATCAATATCATTGTGTTAAGGGTTTAGATGTCATAGACAAATGATTCTAAGATGTGTTGAAACAACATCTATTCGTGAACCAACAACTCAAATGACATTGAAAAAATTATGTTATGATGTTGTTAGTTGTAGAATATATTTCTTTAGGTTTCTTCCAAGTGATTTAAATTATTAATGTGAAAAAGAAAAACACCATCTCTATTAGTACATATAAAGCTTAAGGCCACCAATAGAGAAAAAGTGTTGTAATTGTTCAATATGGTTTATACTACTCAAACTTGCCGGCTTTATTGGTAAAAATATTTCATCTCACATAGAAAAATAAAAAACATAAGATTTCACATCCGACACTAGCCCTTTTCTATCATGAAAGCTTAACTAAAAATATTTAAAATTGAATTTGAACTTTGTGCATTACAACAATGCTAATTTTATTGTATTAAAATAATACATATATGCCTAGGAAATGAAGTTTTATCTAAATATATATGTAGAAAATACAAAATCCAAAAAAATAAAATATATTTGTATTTATCAACAATATTTCTAGCCATGTACATTTTTTTGTGAAAGACACATTGTCACCATATTGATGGGTGACTTTAATTTTTAATTTGGATACATTATAACTATAGTAAAATTAACTATGAGTTGGCGTAGACAATGAGAAATGGGTACTAGTGATCCATGTATAAAAAATAATACAAATACATTTAAAAGTAATTAAACCATTGCCACTCGCATAAAACATATATTTTCTTTCATTTTTATTTAAGAGAAATAAAATCAGAGAGGAAATTTTCCATAATGGAAAGTGTTATTTAAATATATAAATCTAGAGACATTTATTTTAAAATAAACATAGTTTTTTTTTCCAATGAAGGGATCTTTCTTGGTCATATACTAACCCTTTTTAGAGTTATAAAAATCAATAGAATAGTAAACTTTGCGTGAATACCGCTGAATATAAATATAATAACATTTTGATGCATTTCAAGATGCAAATAATGGTACAAGAGTGAAGAATGATTATTTTATACCATGTACACTATCAACTAAATTAAGAAAATAATAAATAAGAATTACGAAAAAAAAAAGCATATAAAATTAGACAAGATATAGTGATGTTTCTTTAATTTAAGTCAATGTTATGGTCTAGGTGTAGTAATATATTAGTCATGAATATTTTCTTATTTGAAAATAATAGAATCAATATCTAAAGAATGGTTGATGAAAAATAAACGTGAATTATGCTTTTAAATAAACATGATTTTTTTGTTTAAACTAGGTTATAATGGGAATATCTTCAACTAGATTTAATTTAATTCCCAATTAATATTTTATTTGATTTAATTAATATTATTTAATTCTCCGCTTAAAATCCCCTTGTTACAATATTTATTTAATTTAGTAACATAGTTCTAATGTCATTTATTAATTTATTATTCTAGGGATAAGTCTAAACTTACCCTCCCATTAAGTTAAATACAATTAAATTTAATCCCTAAATTAAATGTTGTCTAGTTACCCTTGAGTAAATTTGATTTAATTAATTACAAGAGTCAAGGGATTTTTAATTTTAAAAGTCACCAACTACACATTAAGGTTATAATTTAAGTTTATCTTCTAAGCTACACATGCTTTTATTTAAGACATACATTCACCTAATTCGACATAACTTTTATAGGGTTGAATCACAACCTTTAGATGGATTCAATGAGGGCCCTAGGATCTTAGGGATTTTACACTAATCGTAATCATGTGAAGTGTTCTTATTCAATCCTTTGACTTATTTTCTCATTTTTGTTTTACAGGTTTTAGGGAGAGGAGAAAGAGGAAGAGCCATGAGAGCAAGAAGAGCAACCATGGAAAAATTTTCATGGCTTTAGTTGTAAAGATTTCACTATTGTAATATTGTCCATTTGTTTAATGTAGAGATCCTACAATGGATCTGTTTTGTATTTTAATAAAAAAATTCTTGTTTTGAGTTCAACAATTGGGAAAAAACCCATTCCTTTAATCTAAGAATCTTACACATTTGGGTGCCATAAAACAAGATTTGAGAGCTTTAACACTTAATTTCAACTCATTTTTAGTTCTTGGAAGTTACCTTTTAATTGTTTTAGGCTTAGATTTCCTTTAAGTTTAAATTTTAGTTTTTAACGAGACATGATCTTATTTTTCTGTTATAGTATCGAAACCGCTACCTGCGTAGGCCGATGGTTCTTTGACCGCCCTTGCTTAAGGGGCGCTCATCGAACGTCGCTCTATGTTGGGTGGCGGTTCTAAAACCATCATACTACACGGGGTGGTGGTTCTTTTCTCCAAAAATCAAAATTTTCAAACATGCATTTTTTAATAGTTCTTCTACTTAAGTTGGTTTTTAAAGTAATGATAAATTGAACTAATGTGTCTTCCATTCATTGGTTGCTAGATTGATAACATTTTTATTTTCATACTCAAATTACACAACATCAACTCATTCTCTATTCTTTCTTTCAATATAAAAATAAATGTAACCATAATTTCACTATTTTCACTATGTTTTCTTTTCAATAGAAACAAACAACCATTTACTTTCATTCACAATAACTAAATGGAAATCCATTTTAAGCCACAAGTATATTTTCAACATGATCATCAATTTTTTTAAAATGAAATAAATCACACTTTAGAGGCAATAAAATAAACTTAGGTTGAAATAACTTTATTTCCATTTCAATCCCATTTCAAAGTTTCTACTTCATTTAACAATGCAAGATTTGGTGGTTTTCTTTTACAAGCACTAACACATTTAAAATTCAATTTTTTTTCTTCAAACACTCTTAGTAGAGTTTACAAGTTGAAGGGATTTTCAAGTAACAAAGGAAATTTGCCTTTGCATATTTTCACATACACATACATTGAAAATTTGATACAAATCAACCATTTTACATCAGATTTACAAGAGATTTAAATTATTTAGAAAAAAAGTTACAAGCCCTCCATTCAAATGGAGACAATATGGTAAAGTTTTCTTTTACAAAGAGGAATCTCATCTCCATTTCTTCAAGGTGCTACAAAGACCAAATATTCACTTGAGCTCCACCATCTTCCCAAAGTCTAAACACAACAACCAAAATAGGGAGTAAGAAACACTCTCCACCCAACCAATAATCCAATGAGGAAGAGAAGTCTTCTTCCTCATTGGCCCCCGAGCCCAAATAATGAAGAAATGAGGGGTATAAGACAACCATTGGAAACTTAATAAGGCTTCCACATTCACATTCAAACCAAACATTCAACATAACAAGAAAAACAAAAAATCACATCAACACACACAATTTTCCCAACACAAAGGCTCTAAACTCAAGCCAAGAAAGAGAAAGGAACATGGGGATCTACTTATGCCTCCCAAGGGTTTGGGTGCCCACCTTAAAACCTCCAAAACTCAATCACAACCCATAAAAATCTTATGCATCAATCAAATAAAAATAACTCTTATGCCTCCCTCACTCTTATGCCTCCCACAATAAGACAACAAGATAAGCACAAATTTAACTTATCACAAGGTGGGGCACCCCAACCTAAATCCCTCCTAAAATGCCCAATAAAAACTTGTATTCCTCCCTCAAAAATATCCCCATTTATATATTCTCCTACACTACGTAAGCACCATTTTACTTCCCAAAAACATACATGTAATAATAATTCATTCACAAACATATGCACAAAAAATTAGCAAAAGAAAACATGGGTGAAGACCCTACCTTACCATTGCAATATTTTCCAATCCAAAAGCAAGTTCGAAGCCTTTTTCCAAGTCCAAGAAATAAAAATCCAAATCCAAGCTCCAAACAACACTATTTAAGAAAGCTCCTCCAAAATAACAATTCTCAAAATAAAACAAGTAACCGACAAATTCTCAAACAAATTAGAATAAATAGAAAAGAGAGGAGAGAGAGGTGATGTGGCTCCATGTAGGATGCCACATCATTTATCTTCCATTCCACATCACAACATCAAACCCAATCTCCAAAGAAAAATCATGTTTTGGTTGAGGGAATGACAACTCTCTTACACACTTCGAAATCCCAAACCCACACCCCTAAAGGAAACAATTAATGACTCTTATAAGAAAGGTGTAATTAATTTCTCTTTTTCCATTAAAACACACAAAAATTCCTAAAATAACCCCTTCACATCATAGGTATATAGAGTGGGTGACTTTAAGAGGTGTGGAACAAGATTAACTTGTCCTAAAAGCCTCCAAAATTTACATGCAAGGTTGAGTGCACAACACCGAAAAGTAATTAAATTATTTCAAAACCAACACTAACCAGACTACCAACTAAAATTAATTACCCCATTTTATCACATCCTAAATTACACTAATTAATGAAGTCTAATTAATTTAAAAGGAGAACTTAATAACAATAATAAAAGTGACTCACAATACAAACAAAAATAAAATTACTCACAAATAAATAAAACAAAAAATGGAAAACCAAAATTTACCCAAGGTCCCATTATAGGCCACCCCCCAATGGGGACCTCCTAACAAACTAAAAACTATAACATCATACATTTACACTAGTTACAAATACCCCAAATTCCTTCACTGTTGGTCTCCTATCCCCTTTTGTTTGTTGTGTTGCAAATTCTTGCAAAAATCAAAACAATATATTTTTGGCCTCGTGGCTATATTAACGACATCGAGATGATAAAATGCACACATATACATCTCAATTCACATAGTCAAATATCATAACCAAACCATCGCTAAAATTAAGTAATTCACCAATTGTTCACAATTCTAAATATTTCGATTTTATCAATTTATCAATTAGCAATAAGATCACAAAACCAACTAAATCATCTAGCAACATCTATATATCAAAAACAATGTGTCAATACAGTAGTAGCTCAAGATCATCAAATACTAATATGTCGATCTATGCATATAATCCATCCTGTAAATCACATCATGTCATAAATCTAAAACATCCATATTGTCTATCAAATAAGCTAATCGAATATAACAATGTCCATCTATCAATGTCTAAAAATAGATATTATAATAATGTTTATGGATCCAATACAAGAAAAGAAAAATAAGAGTAATATCAATGTCGAAGAGGAGTGGGCACTACAAAAACTGCAGATGAATTTTGTGCACGATGTAACACCTGTAATTTTTACGTTCAAAAATAAAGTTTTACATTAAATAATCATCTAGAAAGTTGTGGATAATTTTTTATTTTTTTTAAATTGCAAGTGTGTCAAACTCTATAATACATTTAATTAATTCCCACCAATAATTTACAACATTATAATGGATGGATTCAGTCTAGATTAATAATTAAATATTCTTAATCCATTTCTAATGTCAATTTAATTACAATCCGCTAGAAAAGTGTCCATTAATTCTTTTACTTGATAAATAGTTTTCCCCCTCTTAAGATAACATTCATACCCACATTTATTAATACCTTATCCTTAGTTACATTAGTTCCCTTAAATTAATAACTTTGATGTCCATGAAATTTTTACTAAAACATACTAAGACAATTACATTTTTAACTTAATCCATAAGGGCACTAAGTGACCTCATTCACTCATTTTCATATACACTTAAATTATTCAAAATATCGTTATATATTCTCACGTATCAATTTGAGGATTGATTTATAACCCTTGGATTAAATCAATTGTGGCCACTATATCTTAGGGTTCCATACAAACCCTAACTATCCTTATGAAATTTTATTAAACCATTTTCTTTTTCCTAGCCTCCTCATTTGGTCTCTTTTCTTTTCTTTGATTTACAGGTTGGAGGAGTGGGAACCATGGAAGTAAGGAAGGAAGCTATGGAGGGATTCATTTGGACCTTTCTTAGTTTAGTTTTATTCTATGGATTTATCATTGTAATGTCTTCTATTTTTTTTTAGAAGAGGTTTCCACTCTAAATTTGGAGTAGTTATTTAGTTAATTCCATTTTTGAGATCTTTATTTGGGAAAAACCCTCTTTCCAAATAATCTAAGAAATTTGATACATTTAACTACTTGTTCAAGGATTTACTTGCTTCAAACAATAATTTTTTTCCCTTATAGCATGTTGGTAATTCCTTCTTACATTTTATATGCTCGTATTTAATTTTAATCAATTTTAAAATTACACAAACATGGATTTTAATTTTTCCACCGAAATTGATGAAAATGCTGCCCTAAGTAGGTCGGCGGTTCTTGTGATAACCACCCTACCTAGGTGATGATTTGTAAACTGTCACCTTGCTTGGGTGGAAGTTCAAAGACCGCCACTTTGATCAGGTTCAAGGCGGTTCAAATATCGCCACTCTACATAGGGAGGTGGTCATGTTCTTAGAAAATAGAACCATGAATTCTGTAATTTTACAAAGATAAATTCTACTAGAGTGATTTATAGTTTATCCTAGCTTGAATTTATATGCCTAAAGCCACTAGTTGAAAGGTTAAACGATTTATTCATTCCAGACTTAAACAACTAAATTCAAATATTTTCTATTTTAATAGTAAACAAGAAAACAACTACAAGAACACTTTTCCAATAAAGTTTCTTTCAAGCTCAAATGAAGGAATGAAACTTAATCTATTTCTAGTATCATTGTTTTCTTTTCCACAACAAGAATGTAATTTTTCAACAAAGTAACTCATTATAATTTAGTGCATCCTTCCATTTCAACTACAACCATTTATTCAAGGAAATCACAAATAACTAATAAACATGTAAGATTTACTGAGAACACATTCGCAATGATTTACAGCTTCAAAGTTTTTCCCTTCATTATTACAATAATGCAACTCCTTCAAATAACAATGAACTTTATTTTTCTTTGAGCATATCTAATTTCTTACAATGCAAAGAGATTTCTTTCCAACAATACATTAAAACTTAATAAATAAATTATACAATTCAATTTTTCATTTAAATACAATACTACTAGCCTTCCACCTTAAGTGGGAATTACATGAAAGGTTCCTACAATGAAGGAGTTCTTCTTATCTTCTAAAATGCTCCAAGTCCCAAATATTCAACAAGAATTCCACCTTTTCTTTACCTCAATCACAACAATAAAAATGGGGGAGACGAAACACTCTCTACCCAACTAATAATTCAATGAGGAGAAGAAGCTATCCTCCTCATTAGCCCCACGAGCCCCAACCAAAATATAATAAGGATTGAATACACCTCATGACAACTAATACAATGCTTCCACATCACAATAAAAAATTTCACAACCATTTAACACACATTAAAAAAAAAGATAACAATCACAAGAATGCAAGTTTAAAAACACACAAGGCTTGAAATGCAAAACCAATCAAGCAAGAATTCTATGGGGAGATCAATTATGCCTCCCAATGGGACTAGGTGCCCACCTTAAAACACTCCAAAACACAACTCAAAACACCTACACATCTCTTATTCCTCCCTCAAGATCCACTTATGCCTCCAACATTATTTTATGACTCCCTACAATCTCTTATGTCTACCTCAAAAGAACCAACTAAGAAAAGCAAGCATTTTCTTATCCAATGTGGAGCACCAAACCCAACTCCCTCCTAAAACATGAAACAAACTTTAATCCTTCCTACAATATAAAATAACCATAGACTTCTTCTACACCATACTTAAACATTCTACCCAAGATCCCCACAAGCACACAAACCATTCACTTACATGCAATACACACATATAAACACAAACAAGTAAAAAGAGTGTAGCTCCTACCTTTCCATAGTAAGAAATTGTTCATGAAATGACACTCCAAGATCTTTCAAGATCAATTAAGCCCCATCAAGCTCCAAGACTTCAAAAATCACTCCAAAACTTTATAACTCAAAAATGCACAAGCACCATAAAATGATGTAACCCCCAAAACAAATAATTAAACTTGCATATAAAAAAAAGAGAGAGAGTAGGTGAGGTGGCTCCTTATAGGATGCCACATCACTTATCCTCAAATAAAAATCATAGTGAAACCTTAACCCGAAGGCACAATAAATTAGTGGTTTAGAGAAATGATACACCTCTTATAAACTCAACACAAACCCACACCACCTAAGGACATAATTTAAAACCCATCTAAGAGAAGTACAATAAATGTAACTTTTTACATTATAGAATACACAATGGGGTCTATTTGACCACCCAATCCATAGGTAAGGTTGGTATATGAAATTAAGAGATGTAGAACAAGCTTAACTTGTCCCAAAAGCCTCCACAAATGGTCCTTAAGTCTAAATCTGAATTTCCCAATTAAGGTAGGGTGTACAACACTCAAGGTCACATACACTCCACTTAAACCACAAGATCCAAAGGATATACTACTCTAATAAATGTCCCCTTTTGTCATATCCCCAAATGGCTTAATAAACATGATTACTTCACATAATTAAGGCACAATAATCAACAATGATAAAAATAAATTACGTATTCTATAATACATAAAAGAATAAGGGAAATAATTAAACAGATAACCCATTTTCATTTTGAGGTCCTTCCCCCATGGGGACCCCTAACAAACTAATAAAAAATAATAACACATTACACAAGTTGTCACGGTGACCATCATTGTATCCATTCCATATTCAACTTTGGTTGGTCTCATAACCCCCTTTTTGATTGTTATGATATAATTACCTGTAAAATCACACAATACCTCCTTCAACTTGTGGCGAGCAAATACCTCAAAGATAAAATATACACACATTAATCAAGAAACATCCTCGTATAGCTAAATCATCATCTAAACTAAACAATGCTATCATTTATTTATAATTTCAACAACATCTCAATTATATCAATTCTTCGATATCAATAAGTCACGATATTAGTTCAAACACTAAATTATAGTCAACATGTGGAGAATTCCGAATGTAAGTAAATATATATGCTAACAACACATTATTATCATGAATAAAAATGTCTCTTTATGTATCTAAGAATCCACACAAATCATACTATGAATCACAATCCATCAATAGTCATAATATCTCTATCATCTAACATCATGTTAAACCAAAATGATATGATAATATCCATGTCTATAGTCAATAGTAATCAAAATAAAATATAATAAGTTTTGAAGAGGAGTGGGCACTACATCCCCCTCCCCTTAGACTTGACTTCCTCCTAGAAGTCACTGAAATAGGTGTGGAAACTGGACTCGTAGCAACATAACATCCTCCCATGTAGCAACAGTCTCATCATACCTATCCCACTGGACTCACACCTGATCAATCTCTCGGCCTTGAAGGCCTAGGGTCCTACACTCTAAAATACACATGAGAAATATTTGGGATATATCTCTTGAAAATAGATACATGGAAAACATCATGCAAGCGAGAAAAGCTGGTGGTAAGGCTAGATGATAAGCTAAGGGACCGATCCACTCTAGGATCTCAAATGGACCCACAAATCTAGGAGATAACTTAGAGCCTTTTCCATAATGGATATGACTCTTATGAGGTATGAAATAAAGAAACACCTTTGTATCAAACTTATAACTATGGTCAACCATCCTCTGATTTACATACTTCTTTTTCATATCCTATGCTTCTTAACTTCATTCATACCAAAACAACATACTCCTCCATGTCATGTAACATAGCTGGCCCAATAGATACTCTATCCTCAAGTTTGTCCCAACTCAAAGGTGTCCTACACTCCCTACCATAAAGTGCTTGAAATGGAGTCATACCAATAGAACTCTGAAAACTATTATAAGAAAAATCCACCAAATACAAGTACTCCTCCCACCTCAATGATGGTCCATGATGTACATCTAAAGCATGTCCGTCTCTAAAATATGATTCACCCACTCCATCTTTCCATCTGTCTCTGGATGATATGTTGTACTGAAATTGATACTCATCCCAAGGGCTTATTGCATGGTAGTCTAGAAGTGTGATGTGTATAAGGGATCATGGTTGCAAATGATCTTCTACGGAATCCCATGGACTCTAAGAATATCATCTAAGTATACTTTTACTACTATACTAGCTATATAGGTGGTCTTCATCGAAGAAAAATGAGCCACTTTCATCAATCTATCCACCGTGACCATGATGGCATCATGGTGGTATCTTAACATCGATAGCCCTATTATTAAGTCCTTGGAAATGGTGTCCCATTTCTACTCTTGCAAAGAATGTGGGTAAAGTAGGTTAGAGCTAGATGTTGATACTCGACCTACCCCATGTGACACTCTAAACAACATGACACAAATTGAAGAACATCTCTCTAAATACCTCTCCAATGGTATAGTTATCTCAAGGTGGTGTGCATCTTCTTCACCCCTAGATAGGTTAAATAAGGTGCATGATGAGCCTCTACCAATATATCTTGTCTCAAACCTCCATCCCTAGGTACATAGATCCACCTCTGTTTAAGAAGTCCATCTAAATCTAATGTAAAACCATAAAAATTCCCCTCAAGGGGTCTCTGAGATTCAATCTCTGATCTAGTTGCAAGGTAGAGACTTTCATGAATTAGTTTTCACAAAATATTGCTATGTAAATATGTACCCACTGAAGTAGCCATAACCAAATGTCTCCTTCTACTCAGAGCGTCGGAAAAATAATTCTCTTTCCCTTTCAAAATCTCTATCTCCATGTTTTACTCACATTGTAACTCCATCCAACACCACTAACGAGTATTGAGATTGGGTTACGTGAAGAGGTGACATAAGCTCAAATGGTCTGTCTTGAGAATAAACCTCCTGCCAAGAAGGAAATGTCTCCATTGAACCAAAGCATGCACAACTACTGCAAGATCAAAGTCATGATTAGGATAATTGATCTCATGATCCCATAGTTTGCGAGACTCAAACATAACTACATGACCACCCTGCATCAATATACCACCTAATCCTACCAAGGAAGCATAAGTACACACAAATAAATCCCTCTAAGGGTATGGTACAAGAAGAATCGGTAATGATGTAAGGCATCCCTTCACTGTACTAAAGGCATGCTCACATCCATTAGACCAAATAAACATCTTCCCTTTCCACTAAAGGGAAGTGATGGGGTGCAAACCTCCTATAGTAACCTATCAACCCCATGAAACTGCACACCTAGGTCACACTAGTAGGTGTGGGATAATCCATAATAGCTCTGATCTTGGAAGGATTGATGGTGATACCTTCTCCAAAAATAATGTGACCCAACTACTGCACCTATGACTGAAGGAATGCACACTTCTCCAAGTTCTCATAAAGATGCTACTCACAGAGACACCGCAAAACCTAGCGAAGGTGCTCCTCACGCGTGCATGAGTAAATAAAAATTTCATCAAGAAATATGAGCATGAAGTGATCTAAAAATGTCTAGAATACCCCATTCATCAAACTCATGAATACTGTGGGGGCATTTGTTAGACCAAAAGGAACTACTGTGAGATCGTACTAGCCATATCTCGTACATAAGGTTGGCTTATGAATATCAACCTCCATAATCCTTAGCTGATGGTATCCAAAATAAAGATCTATCTTGGAAAATACTATGTCCCCATTCATCTAATCAAAAAATCATCAATATGTAGAAGGGGGTAATGATTATTGATTGTTACTTTGTTCAGCTGATGATAATAGATAAACAAACACAAATATTTGTCCTTTTTTACAAAAATCACCAGTGTACCCCAAGAGGATACACTAGGATGGATAAGGCCTATTTCCAGAAGGCCCTCTAGCTACAGCTTGAGCTCACAGAGTTCAAGGGTAGTCATCCTATACGTCGCTCGTTAGATAGGCTCTGCTCTTGGAACTGAATAAATATGAAAATATATCTCAAGTGGGGTAAGTAAACTTGGTATCTCCCCAAGAAAGAAATCTAAAAACTCCATCAAGATATTATGATCATCAAGTGACGGCCCACTAGACTCATCCATTTATCTATCACTAATCATGACAACATATAATTAGCAACCTCATCATGCACACTACTTACGCTACATAGTGGATATGATGCAAATAGAGGTGGGTCTCCTAACTCCCACTATATTTTTCTCCACTCCTAAATCATCTCGCAAAGATATTATCTTATTATAACAATCAACTCTAGCCCCATGTGCGTATAACCAATCCATACCATGAATAATCCCATAGGAACCTGAAACTAAGGATATAAAGATCCGAGCTCATGGGAAAGGGTCCTAGCTACACTATGCACTCCTTGACTAAGGATTCCACTTTGATATTGGCTCCAAAAGCCATCTCCACATCCCAACTAGAGCTCTACCTAACTGCCACTAGCCTGCATCATTCTACTACAAATGGAGAAACAAAATAATGTGAGGAGACTGAATCAAATAAAATGGAAATAGAAATACCATCAATGCTACTTGTTGTCTCAATCACTTTGTGCCCGGTGCTCCTCCCGGAGGTTCTCTACAGTGCTGGATATATCTTGTGAATCCTAGCCATATCACCTATTGTAGGCTCTAAAATTTGTGCCTTACCATTATAATTAGGGTTATGAGGGCATTCTCTCTAATGATACCCAAATACACCATACTTGTAGCAACTACCGGTCCCTCCAATGAGAAGAGGACCTTGTAGGTACTCTAGTGGTTTGAACTATGAATCTTGATGATCCTCCTATAGATTGCTTTGAGGTCACTACTAAAAAGCCCCTACATACTAAGTTCTAGGATTTTGCTTTGAGTCCTTACTAGTCCCCAAGAGGAGGCCCCATACTATGTGTCCCCTCGAGCATCAAATCTATATAGAGGCCTAAATGGAGGATGAGTCTTCTACTACTACTGAGGTAGCTACTTGTTGTCCACTCAAAATTCCCCTACTTTTAAGAAGTTGAAAATTGAAAATTTTAAGTTTAAGTGTCTTTTTGTCATCCTAGTAATGTGAACATTCAAGAAATTGGAAAAATCTACGTTTTTGGGTCATTTTGTGTGATTTTCGGGCTGTCATGGACATTTTTGTCCTGCGTGTCCTAGGTTCATTCGGGCTCTTTGTTCCCGATCAGCCAATTTACCCGAAGTCCATTCTTTTTGGGCCCATCGGAACTTTTTGTCGAAAGTGTCCCAAGTTCACTGGACCCGTTGTTCCCTTTTCGTTCAAGTCGGCCGAATCATGTACTTCACGTACTTTCATCCCGCATGTCCCAAAACATTTGTGCATCTTTTCCATGCATCGCATGAAAAGGCCGAACACAGCGTACTTTGCACTTTCGCGTCCCTCGTGTCCCAAATGACCCAAGTGCCATTCGTGTTAATTTTTCCCGCTCTACCCAAATATCTTGCTTTTCAATTTGGTAGATGTGTATTTAATGCGCATTTATTATTTTTCTCTCTCCTAAATGGCTATATAATGAACTGCTCCCCTATGCATTTTTGCACACTACTTTCATAATATCTATTTCTCGTACCCTTGCGACCAAAATTTCTACGCGCGTATCCATTCCCCTATAATTCCATCCCAAGTCCAGCTGCAGATTTTCTCTCCAAGTTACTATCAACATGAAGATTAAATTCTAGGGGCAGGAAAAAATTTCACCACTCGAGTCTGCCATTCCTGATATCGGGGATAGTGAGGTCCACCACCTTGACTTTGGAGATATTTGGGCAAGAATGACAGACGCGAACCCTTCACCTATGGTGCGAGATGATTCATGACAAGTGGTTTTGGCTTTCGTCGGTGGATTCCCTATCTCGGTCAATGCATGCAGACACGTGCTCTCCTTCTGGGCTCATTTAAACCCGACTCGAATGAGTTGAAAAACATGTATGGGGAGCTCATCGCCAAACTTGATGTTGCCGCCATTGCACTTTGCACTAAGGATTCCATAAACAGAGACAATGCTATAGTTATTTCTCGTAATCGAGCATGCACTTTTCGATCAAGACATTGAGAAATATAAGGTGCGGGTGGTGAAGTCCTGGCTAAAAACCCTCGAAAGGGGCGTCTCATCCATCCAAGACTCATGTCTGTAGATTTCAATGAAGAATTGTCGATTTTATAATCCTACTAGCTCGGGTCATGGGTTTACCCTCTATAAATGAGTTCCATTTCTAGATGTTCCCGCTTATCAATATGGTGTGCGAAGGAACTCAGAATATCAATTGGGTAGAAATCATTAGTATGAACCTAGCAGAGCAGTTGTTAAATGTGCAGCAGACCAAGAAATTCTATATGACTTCATACTTAATGTATACCCTAGCAGCATCAAGGAAATGGTTTGGGTTCTCATACATTGATGCTCATAAGGATGACCCTGTGTATGCCTACTACCCTCAATTCACCTTGGAAACTAAAGCAATCGAAATTTCAAGAGGGTGAATGATGCAATCACCATGTACATTGTCAGGCTCCTAGAAAGCGACATGGCGAGGAGATTTTCTCGATGAAGCTATGAGTCGATAGCACATTACGGTACCTACTTCATCCAATTTAGAAATTTTCCTATATAAGGCTTGCTCGGCTATGAGAGCACTCCTCTCAAGCTTCCTATGTTCTTCAATGACAAAATGGCCTTAATAGAAGTATGAAGACAGGTTGGATAAGTTACATAGAACTCTACGGGGATAAGAAAATCACTGGCCTACACTTCCCTATCTTCTTGGGAAACTACACCTATAAAACAGCCTTGGATGCACAAAATATAGAAAGATCCCTAGCTCCCATTACTGTCCATTTCTTCAAGCCAAGAACTTGTTTTGACTTGAATAAGTTTATTGAGCAAAACATCAAGATCACTTATCATCATAGGGTAGACACAAAGGACTATTGGGCTGACTTTTTTGATGATTTTGAAGCGAGGAGAAGACATTATGGCAGGTTTTCCCTTCAATTAATCCAAGATCTTAACTTGTACCAAGTTCCTGAAGGGCTCCAGGATGATAATTCTGACCTGTACTCATATGATTATGACAACGTGGTCAAACACACCCCCTTGGAACACTTGGATTGGTTTAAAAAGGAAAAATATGATTTGGCTGAAATCCTAGCCCCGGTCTTAGTGAGGACCAAGATTTGGTTTGATAAGAAAGTTCGTGAGCTTAGGAGGCACTCAGGGGAATCCTCCTCCAAGGATGCTTCAACACCAAGAAAGGAAGCATTGACACCCAGATCAGAAGCACCTGTGTAGACCCCTCCTGCCTCGTCAACTCAAGGACCTACAGTCTCCACTCCTTCCTCGTCCACCCAGGTATATCAAAAGAAAGTCAGAGAAGTTAAGAAGGAGCTTGTGGAGGAGGATCCCCTAAGGAAGCATACTGAGTTGTCCTCAGGCCCAGAGAACATCATTGTTCTCAGTGAAAGTGAAGAGAGTGAAGTGCCTGTATCTATAAGCGCTCCAGAAAACCCCATGGATAAAGAAAAAGAGGTCCAAAGCACTGAGCTTCCTGGCGCCAGTGACCCCTCTGTATCAGAAGCCACAAGTGCCCCACTTATATCTCAATTAGAGGCAACAGTAGTACAAACCTTAGGTGCCATGAGTTATCTCGTCTCTTTGCCCTCTTGCCCCACCTCTTCTTCCTCTTCCTCTTTTTCCTGGGTGCAACCTCTTGTTGACAATAGGAAGAGAAAGTCTTCCTCCCGGATCTCAGGACCAAATTTTGATGCTGTGGTGGCCTTGTTAGGCACTACTCCTCCTACTCACGCCAAAAAGCCGAAATACCTCGGAGGATAGTGTCTCGATGCTTAGGGCCAACAATTCTGGAGAAAGCCAAGCCTAAGGTAGAAAACTGAGTAGGATTTGCAGCATCCGACCTTGAACTCTTAAGAATTCCCATGGGATATTCCACCCCTGAAGGTGAGATTCATAATCATCAGGAAATAGTCACCAGAGTCATTGGGAGGGTAGAGAAAGGGCAGCAAACCATTGAACAGTTGGAAGAACAAGCCCAGATTCTTACAAGTTTCATCAAGTCCCTGCTATCCAAGGATAAAGTTTTGGATCCTACCCCATTGACTACTCTTCCACCACCTATAATTCTGAGCCAGGATGAAGTGTAGAGTATCAAAGACATGCACAAGTATTCTATCTATGGAAGGCCTATGGAAGCCATGGTGAATGATATTCTTGTTGCAGATTGAACTTCATTGATGAAGCCTTCAAACTCCACGGGAAGGTGAGTAATTTGCAACAGAAGCTCTCCTCCACTATTGGGAGCATTGATAAAGAACTTAAACTTTGGGGCAGTTGCATAGTAGACCTCCATCTAATGGGACAAACAGATGAAAATATTTTGATGGCAAGCAAGGTCTTCAAGGATGCAAAGGATAATTTGTCAAAGTCTTGGGTCTACAGCATGGAATGGAAAATCAAGGTGTTAGAGGAGGCTTTGGGAGAGTTAAAGAATAGCCGGCGTATGGGGGAGTCCTTCAAAACACTAGTTATATTTGCCTTCAAAGATATACATTGCCATCTTCATGATGATACTTCAGGTGTGCCTCTCTCTTTACAAGAAATCAAAGCTCAATTCGAGCTTTTTTCAAAGGTGATCTATTCAAGGAGAGTTCGATTTCCAAGGAGAAAATGAAGGAGATCTGCTCTCTTCAATCTGCTATAGAAGAAGCAAATAAATATTATCATACTCATGTCAAGTTCGACAAAGAAATGGAGAAGTGCCTCGATTTTGGACTCATTCTACTGCCAACACATCATTACCACAAGGCGAGACGCAGAGGTGGGTCCCTCCCAGTCATGAGCACTTGTCTTATTCTCCTAATTCTTCTCTTTTCTTCCTCCTTTTCCTCCCGTTTATTGTAATTATTTGGGGTATTGCATTAGCATCCCTTAAACTAAACATTATTTAAAAGAGGTAGTTACCAGAGTAACTAATTTGTAAACTATATAATGGCCTCTCCTCGCCATTTTGAGGGGGAAGAACTTGGCTTATTTTTGAAAGTGTAAATAAATCATAAAGAAATCAATACAGAAGGATTTTTCATTCTTTTTCTATCTGGTTTCCTTTATTCTCAAGCTATTCATTTAATCTTGTTAGATCATTTGTTTGTATTATGCTGAGAAGCTTTGTATTCTTGCAGATGTTATTTACAGAACTTTGTGTCTTTTCAAATTTCATCTTATTAATGTGATACAAATGATCTTATTCCAATTCGATGTACCCTCGCATGCATAAGGAATTACTCTGTCATCTATAATTCTAAATGGTTCCTTTGTTCTCATTCTCGCATTTTCATTCCTCAATCCTTTTTGTGATTGATAACCTTTTAGAAAACACTTTCATAATATCCAAGTTCCATAGTAAAATCAGGCTTTGTATATGTGTAAATAGGTTCGTTTCTGAATAAGGGAACCTCTCCCATTAAAGAGGAGGGACTTCTTGTCCCCATTTGTTGCTCTTCTTGAAGTCCTTTTGATGACCAACAGTTTTGGTGACTCACTGGGAATCAAATTCCAGGTTCTATAATCATTTATCGATCATCTTTTGATCTGGTAACTCCACGCTTTACTCGAGGGAGAAGGGCCCTTGGTATTGAAGATTCTCGGTTTAGCTTTTGGAATAGCGAGGTTTTCCTTTCCCTTCGGAAAAAAGGAATAGAAAGGTTCGTTTAACAAGCACCCCTCCTATCCAAGATAAAATCCCTACGGGTGGTATTCCTTCAGAGAAAATCAATCCTAATCTTTCGAGCTCTGATTCTTGCTGGTGTTTCAGTTCCTCTTTAAGCCATTTTTCCAAGAATGGTGGTACCATTGCCTTGGGGCCATCGTGTTGGGCCTCTTGCCCTTCCTCAGGATTTGCATGAGTTACCTAGACGTAACCGGAAGAACTTTCCTAAATTTAAGGGTGATGGAAAGGTACATCCTGATGAACACATCGCAGCCTTCATAGTTACATGCGGAGTTCTGGGAGTTGAACATGAAGACATCTCCGTAAGTATTTTTGTTGAGACTTTACAAGATAATGCTGCTGATTGGTTCTATTACCTTCCAGTGGAGCTATCACTAGCTGGAACACAATGAGAACTATGTTTGAAAACCGTTTCAAACCGGGCGGAAGATGTGCTTGCTTTCTAGCCCAAATTTCTCAAATAAAGAAGGAATCACAAGAGCCCATGAGATAATTTGTGGCTCGATTCAACAGGTTGATTAACAAAATTCCACCAAATACTCAACCTATAGATCAAATCCAAAAATGCTTCTTCTTAAACACCCAATTGCCGAGGTTAGTTATGCACTTTGAGAAGGGCTAATCTCGCAAGATTGGCCGAGGATCAAACTCTTTCTGTTAGTGTCAAGATGATTTAATCATGTCGGGAAGTTGAGGAGAGACCCTTCTAAATCTAAGTCTTCTTCTTCCTCCTCTTCCACTCCTGGACCTAATACTGATCCATTGGTACAAAAACTTGCAAATGATCTCATCACCATCAAGAAACAATTGGCTCAGGATACTCCCTATGTAGATGTTCCAAGGAGGAATTTTCAGCCCATAAATTGTTTTCCTCGCTTATCAAACAAGGCTAGCAATCGAAGGGCCTCCTATTAAAGTTCCTGTCAATGCAACCTATGAAGTTGAGGAACTAGAGGATGAGGAGGTTAATGAAGATTGTGAGGAATTTGTTAAAGAGGTTGATGATGAAACAGATGAACTTGAGGGATCTCGAGTTAATTTCTTCACCACTCGAAGACGCGTTGATGAAGGAGATGATTATGATGAAGTAGTATCAGACATGAATAGTGAATCATACGCTTTCATGACTCATGAGCAGACAAATTAGAGGGAGAAAGTGATGCAGCCCACAAAAAAATCTAAGGAGCAGCTGACAACTATCCCTGTAATTGCAAAAAGAGGATCTCCTATCCCCATTTCATCCACACCAAAGGTGAGTCCTATCATTTCTGCCACTAAAATTACTTCTTTTCCTCCTAAAATTGATAAGCCTAGGATCCCAAGTGATGATAACCCGTCCACTGGGGTCTTTCGATATTATTGATCACCTAAAAAGACTAAGGTTCAAATCTCAGAGGTTGAATATTATCAAACCCATCCCAAGGCTTTTGCTAAAATGATTCACTTTGCCAATTCTCATTCTAAAACTACCTCTAAAGGCCTTTTACCCGCTCCTTCTTCTACACCACACCTAATCTAGTAGCCACGTTGTCACCTCACCCAATGAAAAATCAAACCATTCTATGTAACACTCCTTATAGGCTGGCTATAGGCTCAATAATTGGCTATAGGCTCAAATGTAATGCGTCATGCCTTAGGCTTGACTTCTCAGCACTTACAGATAAGAGTAAGGAAGTGCCCTGGTCCGGAAGTAATGCCTCAATAATTGCGTATCAAGTAATGCTCATGTAGCTCATGCCTAGGCTTGACTCTCACACGCACTTATGGATATTGTTATTCCATGGAGAGTAAGGAAGTGCCCTGGTCGGAAGGATTAAGGATGCACAAGTGGCTTTTGTTACTTTACCTGAGAAGAAAGTTTTGGCTACTATCCTAGTAGCAGATATTCCTCCTTCATATGGGATGCTTTGCTAAGCAAAAAATTTTTGTAAGCATGTGGGTGGAGAAATTCAAATGGATTGGTTACATGCCCTCATACCAGTTAATGGGAAAATGAAGAAGCTACTGCCTGAGAAGTAGTCTGAGTATATTGTACAAAAAACTGATGATCCCAAAGCACAAATACTCTATGAGGATATGGGGCATGGAAACTACATGATTATGTCTCCAGAAGAAATCCAACTCCCCAAAGTGTCACCTAAAGATCCTAATGGTGTTTGGATATTAGAGTTTGATGGAAGTTGTTCTTCAGCTGGTTCTGGAGCTGGTGTCATATTGGTGTCACCTGAAGGAAGCATTCATCCTTTCTCATTCAAGTTACAATTTGAAAATACCAATAATACAATAGAGTATGAAGCTCTCATTCTTGGACTCCAGGTGGAAAAAGAACAAGGTGTGAAGAATCTTCTATCTCATGGAGATGCACAGTTGATTGTCAAGCAAATTAGGAACCTCTTCCGTAAAGAATAGAAGGTTGAAACATTACAGAATCGGGTTTGGGACTCCATTGAATTTCTTGATGCTTTCTCCATCGAAGCAATCCCTAGGGAAGAGAATACCGGGGCTGATTCACTAGCAGCCTCGTGGTAATCGCTATACATCATCCCGACTTTTCTCAAGATAAGTTCACCATCGAGATGATCCATAGACCTAGTGTACCTGATAATACAAGTAACTGGCAAGTTTTCAATGACGATCAACACTTTCTTTCTTTCTTAGAACTCAAGATAATTTTGAACAGTTGTACTTTGAAGGAAGCGATAATTTGCCTCATGAAAGTGTCCCCTTTGACGAAGAAGCCGCCAAAGAAGAAGAAGCGATCGGGATGGATGTATCAAACTCAAAGGAAACAAGATTCCAAAAGGATTGGTGAGTTTAGAAGAACTGTTTGACAAACATGAGAGGTATGTAAAGTTTAAAGCTTCTCTCGGACCTCAAAGAATCAATTGAATATGAAAAAATTAATATTGGGAGTTCTACTAATCCTAAACTCGTGAACATTGGAAAATGTTGCACATCAGAAGAAAAGAATAAGGTAATTAGTATTTTGAAGAATTATAAAGATGTCCTTGCTTATTCCTATGAAGACTTAAAAGCCTTTCAACCAAAGGAGATGCAACATTTTATCCCTCTCAAACCTAGAATTAACCTTTCAAGCGTAAGCGAGAGGCAATATAATCCTAAGATAGCTGACACCATTTTTAAGAAAATACGGTTATTAAAAGCCAAAATCATTTTTCCTATTCCCATTCAACATGGATTGCCAATATTGTACCGTTAGAAAGAAAAATGGTGAAATTCGTGATATCTGTGTTGACTTCAGAATCAATCAAGCTTCTTTAAAGGAAAAATATCCTTTACCCATGATGGATCAGGTCTTACTGCAAGTAGAACGGATCCAAAATGTTGTCTATGCTTGATGGATTCTCAGGATATAACCAGGTAGAAGTTAATACCGCAGATCAACACAAAATGGCTTTCACTACTCCTTGGGGTACCTTTGCTTACAAAAGGATGCCTTTTGGGCTCATTAATGCCGGTGCCACTTTTTAGAGGGCTATGGACTTGGCCTTTGGAAGTCTGAAAGGGAAGTGTATCGTCGTATACCTTGATGACTTGACTGTATTTTCTAAAACAAGGGCAGATCATTTTCAACATCTAGAAACAGTTCTGCTAAAATGTAGAGAACATGGGATCTCTTTAAATCCTAAGAAATCTATTTTTTGTGTCACGAGGGGAAATTATTGGGGCACGTTTTCTCCAAAGATGGTATAAAAATTGATCCTGAGTGAGTTCAAGCTATTCAACAAATTCCTCTTCCAACTAGCAAGAAAGGAGTGCACTCCTTCTTTGGTAAGGTTAACTTTCTGAGGAGATTCATCCCTGATTTTGTAGAGCTAACTTTGAATATCTCTCAAATGATGAAAGGAAAATAGACGTTTGGTTGGTCTCCTAAAGGGAAAGAGGATTTTGAAGGTATTAAAAAGGCTATTGCTAAGACTCCTGTTTTAGCATGTCCAAATTTCAACAAAGATTTTATTATCTATTGCTATGCCATAGTTAACACCCTGGCTGCTGTTCTGACTCAAAAAGATTCTAATGATCATGAACTCCCAATTGCATTCATGAGCTACATTATAAAAAATCATGACCTAAGATACACCATAATGGAGAAACATGCTTTCACAGTGGTTAAAGCTGTCAAGTAGTTTCATTTTTCCATTCTTAATTCTCACTCCAGAGTATTTGTACTAGATACAACCATCAAGTCCATTCTCACACAACAGGAGTTTGGATCCAAGAGAGGGAACTGGGTGGCTAAGGTCCAAGAATATTACATTGACATCAAACCAACTAAGCTCATTCATGGAAAAGGCTTGTGTGAACTATCATCACCAATCCGGCACTATGATAATTCTTCACCGAACTCCTCGTCTTTATGATTATTTACTAATGCACAACCTTTAGTTTGGTGGATGTAATCTGGAAACAAAACAACAATCGAACACAAGAATACCATCGACTATGATAAGACGGAATGATGAAAAATCTGAAATATCAAAGTAAATTATAATATTAACATGAAATTGTTACAATCTCACCCATGAGGTACTTCAACAAGACTATGGGAGAAACTTTACAATTACACCTCTCGATGGCTTCTTCAACACACCTTTAACTGATGGCTTCCTTTGCACACTTCCTACAATATTTCTCACTACTTCTTTCTATGCTAAATGAGGGGGGTGGCCTCTCTATTTATAGAACTTCCAGGCTTATCCATCCTATCTCTAAGATAGGATAAGAAATCCACTCTGACGAATCATATTCCATACCTTAACTCTTATCTCATACATGTAAGCTTATCTTTTAAGATAAGATAAACCTTATCATTTTACATGGGTTCCACATTTTTAGAATTTTTACAAATAAAATACACAAAATATTTATGACCTCACTCCTTGTCTTTATTACCAATATAATATTTCTAATTCCTAATCATGTAGACCCTACTTCTCTAATTACCCAAACTTTGACATTTTAACATTACCGGACCACTTACGAAAAATATTTACTTTTTACAACATTCCTATTGTACTTTGACTGTTACCATACTCCACATTATTGGCGGCACCATACTGACGGCGCCGTTATCTTCTATCAGACGCTACTACTAATTATACTTAACAACATCCTATTCCTAATACATACATTAATGAAATAGAAATTATGGAGGAAAATTTTAGTGTCGACATCTTCCCCCTTCCTAGCTTCTACTCCGTCCTCAGAGTAGACTATTCTGGTGCTTGGAAAATCTTCAACTTGTCGTGGTTGACCCATTTTTCGTAATGGGAGTGCCATCTAATTCCTCCAATGTACGTACCATTTTCATGCACAACTGCTATTTTGTAGGGCCCCATCCATTTTGGAAGAAATTTTCTCTGTCTTCTTTTTTTGTATCTGGAATCATATACTAGAACCAAGTCATTCACATGAAATGGAGACCACCGGATCTTTTGATCAAAGTACTCCTTCTGCTTCATTTTCTTCTTATGGCTTGTATCCTTTGCTATTTCCCTCATTTCCTCTAGCAAATGAAGATGTACTAACCTTTCTTTTACTGAATCACTTTCATCCATCCTTTCATTTTTCATAACTCTCACAGTGGGAATATCAAACTCAATAGGAAGAATTGGATCAATGCCATAGGCCAATTGAAATGGGGAGTATCCTGTTGCTGACTTTGATGTTGCCCTATATGCCCACAATGCTGCATGAATCCTTTTATCCCATTTATGTACCTGCAAGGCTGCATCTTTTGCTAGAATTTGACACAACACAAAATTTGTTCGTTCCACCTATCCATTTGTGCTTGGCTTGTATGTTGTTGCCTTCCTATGCTTAATAGAAAACTTATTGACTAGGGCTTCTACCACCTCATTAATGAAGTGGCTTCCTTGATCTGTTACAATTTCTAATGGGCAACCAAATCTGGTGACAATGCGTTCATATACATGAACCTTGCCACTTCATCCATGGAAGTTGTTTTCAATGGCCTAGCTTCAACCCACTTGGTTAAATAATCTGTGGCAACTACAATATACTTATTTTGGCGTGATGTAGTTGGAAGTGGACCTACAATGTCTATTCCCCACTTTTCAAAGGGACCAAGGGGAAGAATAGGACATAATGGAGTGATGAAGTCTTACTGTTACCATGTGTTTGAAAATATCACATGTCTTACAATAATTATAACAATCTTTAAAAAGAGTGGGCCAGTGATAACCTGCATCCAAGATCCTTCTTGTTGTAAGTTGTCCAGAGAAGTGCCCTCCACATGTACCATTGTGGAATTCTTCTAGCAGTTCCTTCCCTTGATCACGTCCAATCGCCTCTCTCAGATGTGGCCCATCGATCCTATTCGAAATAATGCTCCATGTAGAATAGAATATGGACGACTGGCTTGAGTAATCTTTCTCTTAGTCTTTGCATTGGCACCATCAGGAAACTTGAATTCATTCAGATAATTCCAAATATCTATGTATTCACTAGGGATTGTGTCAAGGGAGAACAATGCTGCATTGGGAAAATCATCATCATCACAAGATGATCCTAAACCATCATAGGCTCGAGAGAGTGCATCTGCATTGACATGCTTCTTTCCTGGCCTATCTATAATATCAAATTCAAATTCTTGTAGAAAAATTATCCATCTTGCTATCCTCCCTGATGGGTTAGGCTTATTGACAATATATTTCAGAGCCTGATGATCTATTACAACTATAAATTTCTGCCCTAGCAAGTAATTTCTAAACTTCTTTACAACAAAAATGATATCCAGAGCCTCTTTTTCAGTTACAATATAGTTTACCTCAGCACTGCTCATTTGTTTGCTCCCAAAGTAAATTGGATGTTCATTCCCATTTTCATCCTTTTGGCTCAAAGTACTTCCTAGTGCTACATCTGAGGCATCAGTGTACACAATGAATGGCTTGCTCCAATCTGGATTCTTCAAAACAGGTGAAGACACTAGGGCTTCCTTCAGTTGTCCAAAAGCTTCATGCGCCTTATTTCCTAGTTCATAAGTAACATCCTTCTTCAAGAACCAGGTTAGTGGTTGTGCAATCTTTGAGAAATTCTTGATGAACCTTCTATAGTAACCCACATGGCCTAAAAATGATCTCAACTTACTTCTATTCATAGGAAATGGTAAATCTTTGATTTTTGAAACTTTATCAGGATCAGTACCAATACCATCTCTGGATACAACATGCCCTAACAAAACGCCTTTAGAACATCCAAAGACACACTTTGTAGGGTTTAGTGAGGCTTGTGCTTCATCTAACCTTTGAAATGCTATCTCCATCTGGTGCAGGTGGTCCAACTTGCTCCCATAGATGCAAAAATCATCCAGAAATACTCTGATGAAGGTCCCAATGTAGGGTTCGAACACCCTATTCATCAAACACTGGAATGTTGCTGGAGCATTACACAACCCAAAAGACATAACTCTATAAGCAAACGTTCCCCAAGGAGTGGTGAACGTGGTCTTCAGCTGATCTTTCTCTGCTATACGAACTTGGTTGTAGCCACTATATCCATCAGCAAAACTATAGCACTCCTGGCCAGCTACTTCATCCAAGATCTGATCTGAAAATGGAAGAGGGTAATGATCCTTCTTTGTTGCCTTATTGAGCTTCCTGTAATCAACACAAATGCGTAGCTTCCCATTCTTTTTTATTGAGATCACAATGGGAGAAACCCATTCTGAATTCTCCACAACAAATATGAATCCTGCATCAAGCAACTTATCTATTTCTTCTTTTACAGTCTTGGAAAAATTAGGATTCATTCTATATGGCATTTTCTTTATGGGCTTAGCACCATCTACCAGCTCAATACAATGTTCTACCCAACTTACTTGATGGAGTTCCTTGTAATCAAAAGTGAATAGGTGTATGTACCTTTGAAAGAGCTGGAGGTAGGATTCCTTCTCACTCTCCATCACAACATCACCAATCTTTATTTGTTGGAGACGATCATCAACTTCTTCTTCAGATAATTTTATGGGGTCATGAGTTGGTGTGGATCGGCAGATATCCATGACTAAAACATCCACCTTGCTTTCTTCATCTTCAAAGTGTCCACTTCACGGGTACTAGAGTAATCAGAGGATGTCCAATCATTAGTTTCATCACTTGAATCCACAGGTTCTGCTTTATGATGTCGAGGGATCACGTTTATCTTCACCCTCTCTCTACCATGTCCAAGTGTCATGAAACCTTCATTCCAGTAGTTTCTTGCATGAACTCTCCTTAGCCATGGTCTTCCCAACAACATTGGGTACGCAACAGTACCATTTTTCATCACCTGAAAGTCTACCACACATACAACACCCATAACAGATATTACCACATTTGAAACTACACCTTCTAGTTTAGTTTTTCCTTTATTTAATGACCTTAACATAAGTGTTGAAGGGCGATCAATTTTTAAACCCAACATATTCATTACAGACTCGGTCATTACATTAACTACAGCACCTCCATCAACTAAGACATCATGAATTGAAATACCATTACATAATACCTCAGCTTGTGGAGCATAGGGATCTGCCTCTGCCTCCAAAAAACAGGGACCTCAACCTCCTTCCTTCTTCGAGCATTGAGTCCACCTCGCAACTCCCGCCTCTTCTCAGAAGACATAGCCAAGAGTTGACCATATGTAATATTTGCAGGCCTTTTGGACAGATCTTCCAAGATGGAGTATGGTTCTTGCCCCTGTGAAATTAGAAAATCCTACACACCCAACTTTCTTCTCCTATGTTTCTTACTAGTTTCTCCTTTCATCTTCTTAGGATCAGTTCCATCTTGATTATCTTTTTCTTTCTTTCTTTTTGTTACAAACACATCTACTTCATTATTTCTACTCTTATCTACTACATCAAGAGAATTCACAGTGTGCTTTTCCTTTATCATTATCTCTTGTACCAGATGTAGAAGCTCTATCTCGGACAATTATACTTATAATGACCCTTTTTATAATAACCATAACAAACAACTTTAGAAATATTTCTTTTTGGACCTCTATCTCCTCCTTGAGAACTAAATTCTTTTCCTTGAAGAAGATTAATAGTTAACTGGCCCATCTTCCTAAGCAGATCTTCATACTCAGTAGATGTACTAGGAGAAATATTTGTGCTCACCGAGAGTGGTTGTGGATTCTGACCAAAGGTGCTTTGGTGTAGGCTCTACTTTAACAACAATTTCTTTGGGCTCCTCTTCCATGCTTTCTTCTTGCCTTCTTGCAATCTCCTTTGCTTGTTCAATGGTAGTAGGCGGTCATACTTCACTCATTGTCTGATCTCTGGCTTCATCCCAAGAATGAAGTGCTTACAGAGGAGATTATCCACGCCATTCATCAACCCATCCGCTAATCCTTCCTTCCGGATCTGGGCATCGAGCTTCCTCCTTAGCTCTAGAACACGAGCATGATAATCCCTTATCTTCTCCTTCTCTCCTTGGGATAGCTTTGTGATCTCGATCATGAGGTCTGCATATCTCTGTTGTTCACCAAATTCTTCAAGAAAACTTTCAGTTAATAAATCCCATGAGTTTTTCACATTATCACCTAGTGTTTCAAACCACCTAAGTGCGGAACCATCCAAAAAGGTAGGAAAAAATTCAGTCCATTGTTCCCTTCTTATAAGGCCATTACAAATACAAGATCGCTTAAACTCTTGAATGAAAGAAGAAGCATCTTCATTAGATTGAGCTGAAAAAACAGGAATCTTTCCCATTTTCAAAAGTAACCACCGTGAAATACCAACCCACAAGTACAATCAACAAGACTTATGTGCACAAATAATTGGAATTACTATAGAAATGACCACGGTAAACTATGGTAAAACTTGACTTACTACGGTAAAACTGATTTTACTGTGGTAAACACTATTCACGGTAAAAAGTGAAGTTACTGTGGTAAATACTATTCACGGTAAAAAGTGACTTTACTGTGATAAATACTATTCACAGCAAAAATGACTTTATCATGGTAACTACTATTCACGGTAAAAATGACTTTACCACGGTAACTACTATGCACAGTAAAAACAAGGTTATCCTCCAATTGATTTTTGACTAGTGTGAAAATATTTCTCCGTAAAATCCACCAACGAGGAATGGTCCTGGCAACGGAACCAAAATGTCATCACCAATCCGGCACTATGATAATTCTTCACCAGGAACTCCTCGTGCTATGATTATTTACTAATGCATAGCCTTTAGTTTGGTGGATGTAATCTGGAAACAAAACAACAACCAAACACAAGAATACCATCGACTATGATAAGACAAAATGATGACAAATCTGAAATATCAAAGTAAATTATAATATTAACATGAAATTGTTACAATCTCACCCATGAGGTACTTCAACAAGACTATGGGAGAAACTTTACAATTACACCTCTCGATGGCTTCTTCAACACACCTTTAACTGATGGCTTCCTTTGCACACTTCCTACAATATTTCTCACTACTTCTTTCTATGCTAAATGAGGGGGGTGGCCTCTCTATTTATAGAACTTCTAGGCTTATCCATCCTATCTCTAAGATAGGATAAGAAATCCACTATGACGAATCATATTCCATACCTTAACTCTTATCTATACATGTAAGCTTATCTCTTAAGATAAGATAAACCTTATCATTTTACATGGGTTCCACATTTTTAGACTTTTTACAAATAAAATACACAAAATATTTATGACCTCACTCCTTGTCTTTATTACCAATATAATATTTCTAATTCCTAATCATGTAGACCCTACTTCTCTAATTACCCAAACTTTGACATTTTAACATTACCGGACCACTTACGACAAATATTTACTTTTTACAACATTCCTATTGTACTTTGACTGTTACCGTACTCCACATTATTGGCGGCACCGTACTGACGGTGCCGTTATCTTCTATTAGACGCTACTACTAATTATACTTAACAACATCCTATTCCTAATACATACATTAATGAAATAGAAATTATGGAGGAAAATTTTAGTGTCGATGTAACTCATCGCCGAGGGAGCTGGACATGGGTTCTTGGAGGATGAGGCCGATCTTCCTACCATTTTGTTTCTAGCTCAATCAATAAATGGTATGTTGATATCACACATTTTCTCATATATGGGGAATGCCCCTCTCATTTGACTACCAAAGAAAAGAGGGCTGTTAAACTAAGGTCACCCAATGTGTTTTGTGGGAAAATGCCTTGTTTAAGCGTGGATTGATGGGAGATTTTTAAAATGTATGGAAAAGGAACAACAAAGAAGCTACTTTCTACTTTTCATGATCAGGCATGTGGAGGGCACTACTCATCAACTGTTACAGCTCACAAGATTCTTTATGGAGGATATTACTGGCATACCTTGTTCAGGGATGCATCAAAGTGGGTTGATAAATGTGAGGCATGTCAGACTTTTGTCGGTAGGCCTAAGTTGGCCTCTTTGGCCCTTAAACCAGTTGTAATCGAAGAACCTTTTCAACAATGGGGTTTGGATTTAATTGGAACACTTAATACCTCTTCTAGTGCTGGTCATACTCATGTATTAACCGCCATAGATTATTTCACCAAATGGTTAGAAGCCATTCCAAAAAGAGTACTACTTGAAGTAGTATGCGGTTTTATCAAAGAAAACATCTTGGTAAGGTATGGTGTGCCAAACAAGATTGTGACAGATAATGCTTCAAACTTCTCTTCAACCGAGATGATAGATTTTTTTATGGATATGGCATCTCCCGGCTCACTCCTTAGATTACTATCCTCAGGGAAATGGAAAAGCAAAATCAACAAATAAAAATCTGGTGGCCATAATAGGAAAATTAGTCAACGAATCCCAACATAATCGGCACAAGAAACTCTATGATGCTCTTTGGGCAGATAGGATCACACCTAAGAGAGCCATTGGGATGTCTCCTTTTTAGGTAGTATATGGAGTAGAAGCCCAATCGCAGGTCATAGTGGAGCTTCCACCCTACATTTAATGAATGCCATCAAGATACCGGTTTGAATGATTCTTTGGATAAGAGAATCATGTATCTCCACAAATTGAATGAGGACAGATTGAAAGTTGTTGATAAGATATCTACCCACCAATGCAGAAAGTAAATGTCTTATTTGATAAAAAGCCAAGTTTAGATATTTCAAAATTGGAGACATCGTTTTATTGTGGGATAAAAGGCATGAACCTCATGGCAGCCATGGCAAGTTTGATTCCCTTTGCTCGTACCTTTCAAGATCGGGCAATTTTCTTTGGTGAGAATTCTTTTACCTTGATTATATGGATGGTTCTTCTCCCACTTCCTTATAGTGGGCAGTACCTAAAATTGTTTAAGTCATAGGTGATTAGGAAGTCCTTTTGTATATTTTGTATAGCATTTTGTTTTTCCTTCCTTCTCTCTGTTTTGGTGTGTTGTCTTCTGTATTGTTTTGGTTTGCTTTTGCCTCTATGGCCCAATGGATAAGGTACTGGTCTACTTCCCGAGTTTGTCTAAATTCTTGCCTTGTCTCATTCTTTGAACTTATGCCAAGTCATCCCCAGAAGGAGCCAGTTGTTGTCCACTCAAAATTCCCCTGCTTTTAAGAAGTTGAAAATTTAAAATTTTGAGGTTAAGTGTCTTTTCTGTTGTCCTGGTAATGTGAAAAGTCAAGAAATTGGAAAAATCTACGTTTTTGGGTCATTTTGTGTGATTTTTGGGCCTGTCGGACATTTTTGTCCCGCGTGTCCCAGGTTCATTCGGGCTCTTTGTTCAACGATCGTATTGGTTTACCCAAGTCCGTTCTTTTCCGACCATCGAACTTTTTGTCAAAAGTGTCCCAAGTTCACCCATACCCGTTGTTCCCTTTTCATCCGAGTCGGCAATCATGTACTTTGCGTACTTTCGTCCCACATGTCCCAAAAAAATTTGTGCATCTTTTCCCGCATCGCTCAAATCGGCCGAACCGTGTACTTCGTGCTTTCGTGTCCCTCATGTCCCAAATGAACCAAGTGCCATTCGTGCTAATTTTTCCCACTCTACTGAATATCTTACTTTTCAATTTGGTAGATGTGTATTTAATGCACATTTATTATTTTTCTCTCACCTAAACGGCTATATAATGAATCGCTCCCCTATGCATTTTTACACACTTTGCTTTCATGCTATCTATCTGCTCCTACCCTTGCGACCAAAATTTCTACGCGCATATCCATTCCCCTGCAATTCCATCCCAAGTCCAACCTACCTACTTTGCTCTCCAAGTTACTATCAACATGAAGATTAAATTCCGTAGGCGGGAACAAATTTCACCACTCGAGTCTTTCGTTCCCGATATCGGGGACAGTGAGGTCCGCCACCTCGACTTTGGAGATATTTGGGAAAGAATGACAGACACAAACCCTTCACCTATGGCGCGATGATTCATGACAAGTGGTTTGGATTTCACCGTGGATTCCTTTTCTTAGTGCAATGCGCGACACAATGCTCTCTGTGGGGCTCATTTCAACCCTAACTCGAATGAGTTGAAAACGTGCATGGGGAGCTCATCACCAAACTTGACGCCACCATATCGGCACTTGCACTAAGGATTCCATTAACAGACAATGCTATAGTTATTTCTTAGAATCGGGCACATGCCCTTTTCGATCAAGACAGTGAGAAATATAAGGTGTGGGTGGTGAAGTCTTGGCTAAAAAACCCTCAAAAAGGGGCGTCTCATCCATCCAAGACTCTTGTTCGTGTAGATTTCAATGAAGAATTGTCAGATTTTATAATCTGACTAGCTCGGGTCATGGGTTTACCCTCTATAAATGAGATCCATTTCTGGATGTGCCCGCTTATCAATATGGTGTGCGAAGGAACTCGGAATATCAATTGGGTAAAATCATTAGTATGAACCTAGCAGAGCAATTGCTAAATGTGCGGCAGACCAAGAAATTCTATATGACTTCATACTTAATGTATACCCTAAGCAAAGATCAAGGAAATGGTTTGGGTTCTCATACATTGATGCTCATAAGGATGACCTGTATGCCTACTACCCTCAATTCACCTTGGAAACTAGTAATCACAATTTCGGAGGGTGAATGATGTTTCACCATGTACATTGTCGGGCTCCTGAAAGCGACACGGCGAGGAGATTTTCTCGATGAAGCTATGAGTCCGATAGCACATTATGGTACCTACTTCATCCAATTTAGGAAATTTTCCTATATAAGGCTTCAGAGCTATGAGAGCACTCCTCTCAAGCTTCCTATGTTTTGTAATGACAAAATGGCCTTAATAGAATTATTCAAGCATGGATAAGTTGCCTGAACTTGCGAGGGATAAGAAAATCACTAGCCTACACTTCCCTATCTTCTTGGGAAACTACTTACAAAAAAGCAGCCTGGATGCACAAAATATAGAAAGAGCCCTAGCTCCCATTACTATCCATTTCTTCAAGCCAAGAACTTTTTTGACTTGAAGAAGTTTATTGAGCAGAACATCAAGATCACTTATCATCATAGGGCGCATACACGAGAGGACTATTGGGCTGACTGTGCTAATGATTTTGAAGTGAGGAGAAGACATTATGGTAGGTTTTCCTTTCAATTAATCCAAGAGCTTAACCTGTACCAAGTTCCTGAAGGGCTCCAGGATGATAATTCTGACCTGTACTCATATGAGTATGACAACGTGGTCAACACAACCCCTTGGAAGAATTGGATTGGTTTAAAAAGGAAAAAGATGATTTGGCTGAAATCCTAGCCCCGGTCTTAGTGAGGACCAAGATCCTGTATGATAAGAAATTCCGTGATCTTAGGAGGCACTCACGGGAATCCTCCTCCAAGGATGCTTCAACACCAAGAAAGGAAGCATTGACACCCCGGATCGAAGAACTTGTGCAGACCCCTCCTGCCTCGTCAACTCAAGGACCTACAGTCTCCACTCCTTCCTCGTCCACCCAGGTATATCAAAAGAAAGTCAGAGAAGTTAAGAAGGAGCCTATGGAGGAGGATCCCCTAAGGAAACATACTGAGTTGTCCTCAGGCCCATAGAACATCATTGTTCTCAGTGAAAGTGAAGAGAGTGAAGTGCCTGTATCTACAAGTGCTCGAGAAAACCCCATGGATAAAGAAAAAGAGGTCCAAAGCACTTTGAGCTTCCTAGCGCCACAAAGGACCCCTCTCTCATCGTAAGCCACAAGCACCCCACTTATATCTCAATTAGATTCAAAAATAGTACAAACCTTTGGTGCCATGAGTTCTCTGTCTCTTGGCCCTCTTGCCCCACCTTCTTCTTCTCTCTTCCTCTTTTGCACAGGTGCAACCTCTTCACCTAGTTGATTATCATTTTGAGTTATGCGACTTTGGATATGGACATGACTTATACTTATGTTGATTAGCATGATGTTTTGTGACTAGATGCATTTGGATTATGATTGGATTTTGTTTTCAATATGATCTACACTGACTCATGGATAGACTATTGGATACCGATATTATTTTTATATGGATATATTGCATGTGTTCTAACATTAGATTTCTTCGCCATGATGAGTAGAATGTAGTTGTTAAATTTACATTACTATAATTTTGGATAATGATGAAATGCATAATTAAGTTGTGATTTAGACCTAGAAATAATGATTGCTTGAATTACGTATAGATGTTAATAAATTTCATGCATATGGTTATTTTGGATATTTTGACATGGCCGCAAGGCCGAAGAAGGTATTTTGCATTTTGCAGGAAACACAACATGATCACAACCATGAGGGGGATTGGGAACCAAACACAATAGGATGTCGGGTGGTTACAACATTTGGTCGTCAAGGCAACTAGTGAATTGTATTGTGTTACCTTTGTTCTTTTATGTGTTGAGGAAAATTTCCATGAGGGGGAAATTTTCCTATGTGACCAAGGGGGTAAGAATTTTAATTACTTGTTTTAACTTACTTTAGTAGGTGATTTTATTTGTGATATCTTTTTTTAAATTTCTTTTGCTAAGTGTGTTTAGATTAAATTAACATCTTGTTTTAATTTTTAAGTTTTGGAGGGAAGTCTAGTGGGTGTAATTAATTTTGATGGTTGGCTCCTTGAGCCTTGTGTTTCCTCATGTATTGAATGCTTGGTTTTGAGTGTTGACCACTCCAAATCCTTTGAATCTCGAATTTGAGATTTAGGGCAATTTTGGGGGACTTGTGGGACAAGTTGAACTTGTCCCACACTTCCCAAAACCCCTTACCAACCATATCTATGGGTTGGGAATCCAAAAAGGGGATTATTTATTGTTTTGGGAAGGGAAATATGACTTTGGAGTGCACTTTCTTCATTTTGCATTTATTTGTGCCTTAAGACACATGGGAAGGGATGGATGTGGAAGAGAGTTGTCATTCAACCCAACCACCCATTTATGGTGTTTTGGGATTTGAGTTGACTAAAGGGAGGTGGTTTGAGGATGTGTGATGTGGCATCCTACAAGGAGCCACATCACCCTCACTCTTCCTCTTGTCTATTTATGGAAACTTCCTCTCTTGTTGAGGGGGTTGGAGTTTTTTTTTGTTTTGTTGAAGAGTTCTTTTTGTTATTTTTTTGGGAGAGAAAAGAATTGGGAGAAAGAGAAAAAGAGAGTGCTTGGACTTGCATGCTTGGATTGTTTTGGAGGAGCTTGGACAAATTTCTTGGTTTAGGCTTCTCCAATGGAGAGGTAGGAAACCTTCTCCTTTGTTTTGCTTTCATATTATTGTTGCTTCTATGCTAAATTTGTGAATAATGCATGTTTACTTTGGTGTATTGTGAAAAATGGATAGAATGCTTATTGTGTAGTATAGGAGAGGTCTATGGGAATACTCATGAGGGAGGCATAAGAGTAGATTAGGATATTGTGGAGGGAGTTTGAGAGGGATGCCCATCTTGGGTGAGAATGTTTACATTCTTACCTTGTTCTTGAGGGAGCCATAAGAGGAGGGAGGCATAAGAGTATGGGAGGAAAAAGGGGTACTTGAGGGAGGCATAAGAGTCATAGGGGCTTGAGTTTTATTGTGGAGGGTTTTGGATGGGCATCTCATCTCAATGGGGAGGCATAAGGAAAACTTTCCCATAGTTCCTTCTCTTGTTGGCTTGGATGAAAGCCTTGTTGTGAAATGTTTGGTGTTATTTGTGTCTCTTTGTTTCTTCTATTTTTGCTTTGAATGTTGTGAAGAAATTGTATTGTGGAAGCAAGTATGGTTGCCTTGAGTTGGAGACCACCCTTCATTGTGTTGTATTTGGGGCTCGGGGGTCAATGGAGGAGATTGCTTCTCTTCTCCATTGAGATTTGGTTGGGAGGAGAGTGTTGCCTCTCCCCCTATCTTGGTTGTGATTTGAAATACTTGGAACTTAGAGCATGGATGAAGAACACCTTGGAGCACAAGAACCTTTTGTCCATTTCAATGTAAAACATCATGTATTTACCCACCTTGAGTGGAGAAAAAGTGTAATATTGTTTCTTTCTTTAGCTCCCATTATTGTAAATTTGTTCCAAGGAAGTAGGGTATGTTGTAATAAGATTTGACCAAAAGTCAATGATAGAATTCTTGCTCTAAAATTTATTGTGAATGATGTTTACATTATTGAAGAGATTGTGGGATATTGGAAAAATTACAAAAGGAAATATATTAAAATTTTGTTTGATACTTGGAAGTGATGTGTTGGAAAGATTGGAAAAATAGTGCATCATCTCTTCTTTTATACTTGATGGAAGGACTTAAGTTTTCAAATAGCTTTTAGTATGACAATGAAACATTGTAAGATCTAGTTCTTTTATGCTTTCTTCATTTATGAATCTAATACAAGAATCCATTACAATTAATAAAGGGAATGAAATCAACCTATTTTGTAATCCCATACTATGTTATGAAATTGTGTAGAAGGAAATTGTAATGCAAGTCTATAAACTTATTAAATGTATTATCCAATATTCTCTTAATGTTTAATAAAGAAATTGATATTGTAAATAATATTCTTATTGGAACAATATTAAAAGCAATGGGTATACTAATATTAGATCATATTAGTACTAACGTGCTATTAATATTTCCTTGTATATTACATAGTGTATTAGTATAAACTACAACAAAGAAATGAAATAAATATAATTTACGCATGAGCTGTTTTTCTTTTGTTTTCTAAAAGGCAAGCAAACTGTTTTTTTTTCTCCTTTCCTTGAGTATTCTCGACTATCACAGAGAATATATAAACCGGAGCAATGCCTACAAATATTTTAAATGTTTTACAAATTAGGACACTGCGAGTGGTCTTAGCTTCACAAATATCAAGCCGCATGGCATGGCAGGCTCTCATGAACGCCCAAACAAATGTTAAGTTAGTCTCAAAATCAAGACCAATCAATCACCCTTAAATCGTGTCTAAGAGAATAACGGCTAATATAAAAAAACAATGATGATACGTTTCAAGAGATCCGCTAATAGAAAACTTGATACACAAAGCAATCGATCATATCGAGAATATTTAAATTGTTGCAATGCTTGCAAAAGCAAGTTTTGTGGTCGTCTATTTAAGAGTGTTGCAATAGACAAGCAATAGTTGTTGGTATAAGAGGTCCATAGTTGAAAGATGGCTTCTATTCTAGTTGCACACTCTACAAGTCATTATGACTATAATAATACTCATCCACTCCTTGGAGACGCATTACTACAGTATTGACAGAGATAATTAAATCTCAGCTAGTGCGTATATTAGAACAGAATGATAAAGGAGCGACCTGCTTCGTGAACTTCATGATATGAAATAGATCCGCCTCTGTGTGGTTCCCTCCCACGGACTATACCACCAATGAAAACGCCTCAGTGGAAAATCGCTGTGATTCATTGATTCAAGTCACCTCCTAACACTCTCACTATTCCCTAATCGATTTTGGTTGAAGTGCCTGGAGGGGAATCCCGAGTTTTGAGGATGCATTCGATACTGAACTGATAACAACACAGTTGGATGACCTGCCTTACCGTGTAGACCGCTGCCATAGACCCTGCCACGTTCACCTTGCTGCACCCAATAAAAATGGAGGTAACACACCCTTTCCCATACGCTGGAGCTCCTTCATAATCTTCACCCTCTGTCCACGCGCCAGGGACAAAAAAGAGAGAAACTAGTCTTCTCACGCGCCGGGACAATAAAAAAATTATATTTATAAAGATGGATCTGTTGAACCGCTTGTAAACTCACCTCTAATTTCCTCATTTCCTTCACGCCCGACGGTGGGAAAACGTCTGGATGACTCCGCACTGCTGTCGCCCCCCTTTCTCTTTTTCCACACGCGGCCGGAGACTGTATGCGGTGTATCCATGTGCTAAATAACGCGTTTCAATGTTGTAGGCGGCAGGTTGACTATGGGGATGTGGATTTTCAATATCTAATTGATTAAATGTTGATGCGCCGGTTGGAAGAAAATCTTCATGGCCGCCAGGTGTTGGTTGGGCCACCCACCGCCCCAACCATAACATTTAAACTAAGTTTGAAATGCTGGACTTGTAAGTTAATGGAAAACAAAGACTTCTAGTTAGGCCAGCAAAGTATTAAATACCATATAAGATAATAAGTGGTATGAATTGTATCAAAACTTGTTTATAGTATTCATACTAGGTAGTATGTATATCGAAACATATTAGAATCATACAATGCAATATAATTAAACCAGTGCCAAGTGTATACCGTAATGTGTGATTCCCTTGTATATAATTATACATATACATATATATATATATATATATTTATATATGTTATAATGTATTAAATCAGGAGACAACACGACATAATGGAAATAAAAATAAATAATAATAATAATAAATAAATAAGTAAATAAAAATTGAGTGGATAGTGTTTTCACCTCGAAATAAATTATATCTTATTCTAGGGTTAACCTCCAGAAATATTGTTGTCTCGATATTATCAGACCTTAGACTAGTAAATTCGAAGGACGACCCTTCTCTTCCTTGTGAAACGTCGATTGAAATAAAATCAAACTTCTTTGACCTCGAAGCATTATCGTGATTGAAGTAGTTTCGAGTCGTATCAGATGCAACTCACCTCTCAAGTAAAACAATTTAAAAAAAAAATTCGCATTTTCGGGACGTTTGTTTGTTTGCGGCGTCATCTGCGGCGTCGTCTTTTTTTACATTTACATTTTGGTATCGAGCTAGGGTTTAAAGTCGGGGACCCTTGGGCACACGTAGAAAATGTGAAACAGAACACTTAACTTAGCACAGAACATTATTCTTTTAAAATATAAAACCATAATGTTGATAATTATAGTAAACAACAAATTTTGAAAACTAGCACAAGACCTAGTACAGTGAACTAACTCTCGCCTTGATCTGTGCAGGAGGTGCGGATTGGGCGAGGGGTCTCTTCACATAGACCTAGACATACCACCGCCAGAGCAGGCCGTAGCAGCCCTTCTGCCTCAGATCTTGCAGACACTCCAGGATGTCAATGCGCTATACGCGGAGAGCCCTTGGGAGGACGACTTGCTAGGCATAGTTTGGAGCCATCAGTAGATGCCCAGGCATCCCCTAGACACAGCGAGGAGCACAAAGCAGAAAATTTCCATGTGCAGAGTCGGCTAGGGCAGAGTCACCACAGAGAGGACATGGGGACAAGATCTCAGGACATAGGGACAGGTCTCGGAGCCCTAGACAGAGGGAGGAGCATACAGAGAGATCTAGGATTCATCATACGTCAGCTGCAGACCATATCAGGGAGATCCTGAAGCTACAACCATCTCACTATTCGGGTGATACAGGTGGTTTTCAGGCAGAGGCCTAGTTGGTGAGCTTGAGCGGATGCTTCAAGCTCTGTCCTTGTAGTAGCAACACGAAAGCTCATGTTGCGATCCATCTTCTGAAGGATGGAGCAGGAGTCTGGTGGAGGACCGAGGAGCAGAAGCTCCATGTTGACTCAGAGACGATTACCTGGGAGCTGTTTGAGGAATGTTTCAGGAGTAGGTATTTACCCAGGAGATTTATTCAACAGCGCATAGACGAGTTTCATGACCTCCGTCAGGCATCGATGACAGTAGCTGAGTATGAGAGTTGATTTCTGGACCTACTCCAGTACATCGACTATATGCAAGATGAGCAGGTACGGATTCACATGTTCATCCGGGGCCTGAACTTGGATTTAGCCGGGCGCAAGCGCATTCACCGCCTACGACATTAGCAAGAGGCCGTGGAGAAGGCCTATATTGCAGAGGAGACACGGGGAAGACACAGCAGGCTAGAGACAGAGTTCGGAGCCATATTCAGCAGATGCAGGATAGTAGGTCGAAGGGGTCAGTTCCTCCTCCACGGGGTGGACAGAGTTCAGGAAAGCTTCATTTAGGCCACCACGCAGCAAGCGGCAGCAGCAGACCCACCCACCTTACCGACCTCCTCAGAGATTTGATGCACAGAGAGGACGTAGTATGGGGCCTCCTCCTAGGGGTCCCATCAGGACACAGGGTGCACCGAGAGCTCAGTCAGTAGGAGCTCATCAGCAGAGACCTCAATAGTCCATAGCCGCATCGTCGGGATCTCAGATCTCGGTCATCCGAGAATACCACCAGTGGAGCTGCTTCCCACTGGAGAGGACCAGGCAGCTGTTATGGTTGCGGAGTTGTTGGACATCTTTGGAGAGATTTCCCACATAACCCTACCAAGGGTAAGACATGCAGAGCTCAGAGCCTACTGTTGGAGATATGGCACGGAGTCATCGGATCTACGCAGTGGTCGAGAACCACCAGGCTGAGCATCAGAGTACTGTGATTGAGACGACAGGTAGTGTTGGTGGTATTTCCACCTCTATATTATTTGATTCTGGTTCTTCTGATTCTTTTATTGCACCATCTTTAGTAGAGCATTGTAGGCTGGTGGCAGTTAGGCAGGGCCGTAGTTGGGACGTTGAGATGGCTTCTGGAGCCAAGATTTCTATAGACTCCTTGGTCAAGGAGTGTGTAGTGGATTTGGGACCCTTCACCACTACTTCTGATCTTCGGATCCTTCCATTAGGATCTTATGGCATCATTTTAGGCATGGATTGGTTGTCCGCTCATAGAGCTAGAGTGGATTGCTACCACAAGACTATTGCTTGCATAGATGATCTTGGGGCGGAGTTAGTGATATCAGGGGTTAAGAGACCCGTTTCTATTCACACCATCTCCGCTATGCAGCTTAAGCGGTGTGTGCGACAGGGTTGCCAGTTGTATGCTGTTACAGTTAGTGACAGATCAGAGGATGAGTCAAGAGGACCTTCCCTCGATGATCATCCCATCTTATCAGAGTTCGCCGATGTGTTTCTAGGGGAGCTACCAGGATTACCTCCCCCACGTGAGATTGACTTCCATATAGATCTAGTTCCAGGCGCAGAGCCTATCTCACGAGCACCTTATCGGATGACTACTCCTGAGCTATGTGAGCTCAAGTTGCAACTTGAGGACCTTCTGGAGAAAGGCCTAATCCGTCCTAGCGTATCCCCTTGGGGTGCACCAGTTATCTTCGTGAAGAAGAAGGATGGATCTCTTCGGTTGTGTATTGACTATCGTCAGCTGAATAAAGTAACGATCAAGAATCGTTACCCCCTTCCACGCATTGATGATTTATTTGATCAGATGAAGGGGGCTACAGTTTTCTCTAAGATAGATCTTAAGTCAGGATACCATTAGCTCAGGATTGTGGAGACAGATATTCACAAGACAGCATTTTCGCACGAGATATGGCCACTACGAGTTCACAGTGGTACCGTTCGGTTTGACGAATGCCCCCGCAGTGTTTATGAGTTTGATGAATGGGGTATTCAGGACCTTCCTTGATCGCTTCATGCTCATCTTCCTTGATGACATTCTAATTTACTCACGCACACGTGAGGAGCACGAGGAGCACCTTCGCCAGGTTCTTCAGTGTCTTCACGAGCAACGCCTTTACGGGAACTTGGAGAAGTGTGCGTTCTTTCAGCCTGAGGTGTAGTATTTGGGCCACATCATTTCTGGGGAAGGTATCGCAGTCGATCCTTCCAAGATTCGAGCCATCATGGATTGGCCAGCACCCACTAGTGTGACCGAGGTGCGTAGTTTCATGGGTCTAGCAGGGTACTACAGGAGGTTTGTTCAGGACTTTTCTCGGATTGCGCACCCCATCACTTCTCTTCAGCGGAAAGGGAAGAAGTTTTTATGGTCAGATAGATGTGAGCAGGCCTTCAGTACACTGAAGGAATGCCTTACGAGAGCACCTATCCTTGCAGTGCCAGATCCTCATGGAGAGTTTTTCGTATGCACAGATGCTTCCTTGGCAGGACTTGGAGGAGTGTTAATGCAGGAGGGTAGAGTAGTTGCCTTTGAGTCCCGCAAACTCAAAGATTATGAGCTCAATTATCCGACCCATGACCTTGAGCTTGCAGCAGTGGTAGTACATGCCTTAGTGCGGTGGAGACATTTTCTTCTTGGCCGAGATTTACACTCAGGACTGATCACTTGAGTCTTCGCCACCTCTTCACGCAGCCCAATCTCAATGCTCGTCAGTGGCGTTGGATGGAGTTACTTTGTGAGTATGACATGGAGATAGAGCATGTGAAAGGGAAGGAGAATGTGGTGCAGATGCCTTGAGTAGACGGAGACATGTGGCTATGGCCACCTCAGTGGGCACAGATTTGTGGAGTAGGATCTTGTAGCAGCTTCCTCAGGATAGTTTCTACCTTGTAGCCAGAGCAGAGATTGAGTCTCAGAGACCCCTTGAGGGGAGATTTGATGGATTTTCATTAGAGGCAGATGGTCTTCTCAGACACAGAGGCGATTTATGTTCCTAGAGATGGAGGCTTGAGACATGACATTTTGACAGAGGCTCATCGTGCACCTTACTCAGCCCATCCCGGGGTGAAGAAGATGCACGCCACCTTGAGACAGTTGTATTTTTGGAGAGGACTTCGGAGAGACATAGCCTCATTTGTATCCCGCTGTTTAGAGTGCCAGAGGGTAAAGGCCGAGCATCAACATCCAGCTGGCCTTCTCTATCCTCACGCCATACCGGAATGGAAGTGGGACACCATTTCTATGGATTTCATTGTTGGGTTGCCGACGTCGAGATACCACCACGACGCCATCATGGTCACGGTGGATAAATTGATGAAGGTAGCTCATTTTTCCCAGTGAAGACTACCTATACAGCAAGTGCTGTGGCACGAGTATACCTTGATGAGATTGTCAGATTACATGGGATTCCGTGGAAGATCATTTGCGACCACGACCCTTTATACACCTCCCATTTCTGGACCACCATGCAGTATGCCCTCGGGATGAGGATTAATTTCAGCACAGCTTATCACCCTGAGACAGATGGACAGACAGAGAGGGTGAATCAGATTTTGGAGGACATGCTCAGGATGTACGTGATGGATCATCAGTCGAGATGGGAGGAGTATCTGTATTTGGTGGAGTTTGCCTACAATAATAGTTTTTAGAGTTCTATAGGCATGGCTCCCTTTCAGGCATTATATGGTAGAGAGTGCAGGACACCTCTCAGTTGGGACAGATTGAGGACAGGGTTTCCCTTGGGCCAGCTTTATTACAAGATATGGAGCAGCAGGTTACCTTGATCAGACAGAGATTGCAGGAGGCACAGGATAGACAGAAGAAGTATGCAGACCAGCATAGGATAGATCATAGTTTTGAGGTAGGCACGAAGGTGTTTCTTCGTGTCAAACCGCATAAGAGCCCTATCCATTATGGAAAAGGTTCTAAGCTTGCTCCTAGATTTGTGGGTCCCTTTGAGATCTTGGAGCGCCTCGGTCCCTTAGCCTATCGTCTAGCATTGCCACCTAGCTTATCGCGCATCCATGATGTATTTCATGTTTCTGTGCTTAGGAGATATGTTTTTGATCCTTCTCATGTGCTAGATTGGACTGCATTGCAGGTGCAGGATCAGGGGCAGGTGATGGTGGAGCCCGTGCACATTTTAGATCATAGGACCCTGGGCCTTCGTGGTAGAGAGATTGATCAGGTTCGGGTCTAATGGGACATGTACGATGAGACTGCTGCTACTTGGGAGGATGCTACATCATTGCGAGCTCAGTTTCCACACTTATTTCAGTGACTTCCAGGAGGAAGTCTAGTCTAAGGGGAGGGGGATGTAATGCCCACTTCCCTACGACACTTAGTTGATTATCATTTTGAGTTATGCAGACTTTGGATATGGACATGACTTATACTTATGTTGATTAGCATGATGTTTTGTGACTAGATGCATTTGGATTATGATTGGATTTTGTTTTCAGTATGATCTACACTGACTCATGGATAGACTATTGGATACCGATATTATTTTTATATGGATATATTGCATGTGTTCTAACATTGGATTTCTTCACCATGATGAGTAGAATGTAGTTGTTAAATTTACATTACTATAATTTTGGATAATGATGAAATGCATAATTAAGTTGTGATTTAGACCTAGAAATAATGATTGCTTGAATTACGTATAGATGTTAATAAATTTCATGCATATGGTTATTTTGGATATTTTGACATGGCCGCAAGGCCGAAGAAGGTATTTTGCATTTTGCAGGAAACACAAAGATGATCACAACCATGAGGGGGATTGGGAACCAAACACAACAGGATGTCGGGTGGTTACAGCATTTGGTCGTCAAGGCAACTAGTGAATTGTATTGTGTTACCTTTGTTCTTTTATGTGTTGAGAAAAATTTCCATGAGGGGGAAATTTTCCTATGTGACCAAGGGGGTAAGAATTTTAATTACTTGTTTTAACTTACTTTAGTAGGTGATTTTATTTGTGATATCTTTTTTTAAATTTCTTTTGCTAAGTGTGTTTAGATTAAATTAACATCTTGTTTTAATTTTTAAGTTTTGGAGGGAAGTCTAGTGGGTGTAATTAATTTTGATGGTTGGCTCCTTGAGCCTTGTGTTTCCTCATGTTTTGAATGCTTGGTTTTGAGTGTTGACCACTCCAAATCCTTTGAATCTCGAATTTGAGATTTAGGGCAATTTTGGGGGACTTGTGGGACAAGTTGAACTTGTCCCACACTTCCCAAAACCCCTTACCAACCATATCTATGGGTTGGGAATCCAAAAAGGGGATTATTTATTGTTTTGGGAAGGGAAATATGACTTTGGAGTGCACTTTTCTTCATTTTGCATTTATTTGTGCCTTAAGGACACATGGGAAGGGATGGATGTGGAAGAGAGTTGTCATTCAACCCAACCACCCATTTATGGTGTTTTGGGATTTGAGTTGACTAAAGGGAGGTGGTTTGAGGATGTGTGATGTGGCATCCTACAAGGAGCCACATCACCCTCACTCTTCCTCTTGTCTATTTATGGAAAATTCCTCTCTTGTTGAGGGGGTTGGAGTTTTTTTTTGTTTTGTTGAAGAGTTCTTTTTGTTTTTTTTTTGGGAGAGAAAAATTGGGAGAAAGAGAAAAAGAGAGTGCTTGGACTTGCAAGCTTGGGATTGTTTTGGAGGAGCTTGGACAAATTTCTTGGTTTAGGCTTCTCCAATGGAGAGGTAGGAAACCTTCTCTTTTTTTGTTTCTTTCATATTGTTGTTGATGCTAAATTGTGAATAATGTATGTTTACTTTGGTGTATTGTGAAAATGGATAGAATGCTTATTGTGTAGTGTATAGAGAGGTCTATGGGAATACTCATGAGGGAGGCATAAGAGTAGATTAGGATATTGTGGAGGGAGTTTGAGAGGGATGCCCATCTTGGGTGAGAATGTTTACATTCTTACCTTGTTCTTGAGGGAGCCATAAGAGGAGGGAGGCATAAGAGTATGGGAGGAAAAAGGGGTACTTGAGGGAGGCATAAGAGTCATAGGGGCTTGAGTTTTATTGTGGAGGGTTTTGGATGGGCATCTCATCTCAATGGGGAGGCATAAGGAAAACTTTCCCATAGTTCCTTCTCTTGTTGGCTTGGATGAAAGCCTTGTTGTGAAATGTTTGGTGTTATTTGTGTGTCTCTTGTTTCTTCTTTTTTAGCTTTGAATGTTGTGAAGAAATTGTATTGTGGAAGCAAGTATTGTTGCCTTGAGTTGGAGACCACCCTTCATTGTGTTGTATTTGGGGCTCGGGGTCAATGGAGGAGATTGCTTCTCTTCTCCATTGAGATTTGGTTGGGAGGAGAGTGTTGCCTCTCCCCTATCTTGGTTGTGATTTGAAATACTTGGAACTTGGAGAGCATGGATGAAGAACACCTTGGAGCACAAGAACCTTGTTTTGACTGTAAAAACATCATGTATTACCCACCTTGAGTGGAGAAAAAAAGTAATATCTTTGTTTCTTTAGCTTTATTGTTTTGTTCCACATGAAGTAGGACATTGTAATTTATAGATTTGCAGGAAAAGTTCACATTGGAATGCATAGTATTTCTTGACTTAAAATGTTTGAATGTTGTTGAAAAGATTGTAAGGAAATAAAGGAAATATAATTACAAAAGGAAATTGTGATAGTTTTGTGAGTATATTAAAAAAAATTTTGATACTTGGAAGTGATGTGTTGGAAAGGTTAAAAGAATAGTGCATTATCCCTTCTTTTATACTTGATGGAAGGACTTAAGTTTTCAAATAGCTTTTAGTATGACAATGAAACATTGTAAGATCTAGTTCTTTTATGCTTTCTTCATTTATGAATCTAATACAAGAATCCATTACAAATTAATAAAGGGAATGAAATCAACCTATTTTGTAATCCCATACTATGTTATGAAATTGTGTAGAAGGAAATTGTAATGCAAGTCTATAAACTTATTAAATGTATTATCCAATATTCTCTTAATGTTTAATAAAGAAATTGATATTGTAAATAATATTCTTATTGGAACAATATTAAAAGCAATGGGTATACTAATATTAGATCATATTAGTACTAACGTGCTATTAATATTTCCTTGTATATTACATAGTGTATTAGTATAAACTGCAACAAAGAAATGAAATAAATATAATTTACGTATGAACTTTTTTTTTTTGTTTTCTAAAAGGCAAGCAAACTGTTTTTTTTTCTTTCCTTGAGTATTCTGATCATCACAGAGAATATATAAACCGGAGCAATGCCTACAATTATTTTAAACATTTTATGATTAGGACACTGCGAGTGGTCTTAGCTTCACAAATATCAAGCTGCATGGCAGGCCTCACAACTGCCCAAACAAATGTAAAGTTAGTCTCAAAATCAAGACCAGTCAATCACCCTTAAATCGTGTCTAAGAGAATAACGGCTAATATAAAAAAAAATGATGATATGTTTTAGTAGATCTGCATCGATAGACAACTTGATACACAAAGCACTGACTGTCACATTCGAGAATATTTAAATTGTTGCAATGCTTGCAAAAGTGAGTTTTTTGGTCGTCTATTTAAGAGTGTTGCAATAGACAAGCAATAGTTGTTGGTATAAGAGGTCCATAGTTGACAGATGGCTTCTATTCTAGTTGCACACTCTACAGTCGTTATGACTATAATAATACTCATCCACTCCTTGGAGACGCATTACTACAGTATTGACAGAGATAATTAAATCTCAGCTAGTGCGTATATTAGAATAGAATGATAAAGGAGCGACCTTCATGAACTTCATGAACTTCATGATATGAAACAGATCCACCTCTCGTGTGGTTCCCTCCCATGGACTATACCACCAATGAAAATGCCTCAATGGAAAATCACCGTGATTCATTGATTCAAGTCACCTCCTAACACTCTCACTGTTCCTTAATCGATTTTGGTTGAAGTTCACGGAGGAGAATCCCAAGTTTTGAGGATGCATTCGATATCTTGAACTTATAACAACACAGTTGGATGACCTTCCTTACCGTGCAGACCGCTGCCATAGACCCTGCCACGTTCACCTTGCTGCACCCAATGAAAATGGAGGTAACACGCCCTTTCCCACGCGCTGGAGCTCCTTCATAATCTTCACCCTCTCCACACGCTGTGGACAAAAAAGAGAGAAACAAGACTTCTCACGTGTCGGACAATAAAAAAAATTATATTTATAAAGATGGATCCTGTTGAACCGCTTGTAAACTCACCTCTAATTTCCCTCATTGCCTTCACGTGGCCGGGACAGTGGGAAAACGTCTGGACGACCTGCCTGCTGTGCGCCCCCCCTTTTCTCTTTTCCATGCGGCCAGGGAGACTGTGTAGTGTATCCATGTGCAAAATAACGCGTTTCAATGTTGTAGGCGGCAGGTTGACTGTGGGGATGTGGATTTTAAATATCTAATTGATTAAATGTTGATGCGCCAGTTGGAAGAAAATCTTCATGGCCGCCAGGTGTTGGTTGGGCCACCCACCGCCCCAACCATAACATTTAAACTAAGTTTGAAATGCTGGACTTGTAAGTTAATGGAAAACAAAGACTTCTTATTAGGCCAGCAAAGTATTAAATACCATATAAGATAATAAGTGGTATGAATTGTAACAAAACTTGTTTATAGTATTCATACTAGGTAGTATGTATATCGAAACATATTAGAATCATACAATGCAATATAATTAAACCAAAGGCTTGAGTGTATACCGTAATGGGTGATTCCCTTGTATATAATTATATATATACATATATATATTTATATTTATATATGTTATAATGTATTAAATCAGGAGACAATGCGACATAATAGAAATAAAAATAATAATAATAATAATAAATAAATAAATAAATAAAAATTGAGTGGATAGTGTTTTCACCTCGAAATAAATTATATCTTATTCTAGGGTTAACCTCCAGAAATATTGTTGTCTCGATATTATCAGACCTTAGACTAGTTAATTCGAAGGACGACCCTTCTCTTCCTTGTGAAACGTCAATTGAAATAAAATCAAACTTCTTTGACCTCGAAGCATTATCGTGATTGAAGTAGTTTCGAGTCTGTATGCGGACTCACCTCTCGAAGTAAAACAGTTTATTAAAAAAAATTGTCACATTTGCAAACCATTGAACAGGTTGGAAGAACAAGCCCAAATTCTTACAAGTTTTATCAAGTCCTTGCTTTGTCCAAGGATAAAGTTTTGGATCCTACCCCATTGACTACTCTTCCACCACCTCTAATTCTCGAGCCGGGATGAAGTGTAGAGTATCAAAGACATGCACAAGTATTCTATCTATGGAAGGGCTATGGAAGCCATATTGGATGTTATGCTTGTTCCAGAGTTGAACTTCATTGATGAAGCCTTTAAACTCCACGGGAAGGTGAGTAATTTGCAACAAAATCTCTCCTCCACTATTGGGAGCATTGATAAAGAACTTAAACTTTGGGGCGATTGCATAGTATACCTCCGTCTAATGGGGCAAACAGATGAAAATATTTTGATGGCAAGCAAGGTCTTTGAGGATGTAAAGGATAATTTCTCAAAGTTTTGGGTCTACAGCGAGGAATGGAAAATCAAGGTGTTGGAGGAGGCTTTGGGAGAGTTAAAGAATAGGTGGTAGAAGGGTGAGGCCTTCAAAACACTAGTTATATCTGCCTTCAAATATATACATTGCCATCTTCATGATGAGACTTCTGGTGTGCCTCTCTCTTTACAAGAAATCAAAGCTCAATTCAGAGCTTTTGTCAAAGGTGATCTATTCAAGGAGAGTTCCATTTCTAAGGAGAAAATGAAGGAGATCTACTTTCTTGAATCTACCATAGAAGAAGCAAATAAATATTATCATACTCATGTCGATTTTGACAAAGAAATGGAGAAGTGCCTCGATTTTGGACTCGAGTCCTACCGCCAACATCATCCCCCATGAGGCGAGAGACATAGCACATGAGTTGTAGAGATTCGAGAAGTGGATCTTAAAGTCGGTGGGTCCCTCCCAGTCATGAGCACCTATCTTCTTCTCCTAATTCTTCTCTTTTCTTCCTCCTTTTCCTCTCGGATTTATTGTAATTAGTTGGGGTATTGCGATTAGCATCCCTTTAACTAAACATTAGTTAAAAGAGGTAGTTACCAAGAGTAACTAATTTGTAAACTATATAATGGCCTCTCCTCGCCATTTTGAGGGGAAGAACTTGGCTTATTTTTGAAAGTGTAAATAAATCATAAAGAAATCAATACAGAAGGATTTTTCATTCTTTGTCTATCTGGTTTCCTTTATTCTCAAGCTATTCATTTAATCTTGTTAGATCATTTGTCTATATTATGCTGTGAAGAAGCTTTGTATTCTTGTAGATGTTATTTACAGAACTTTGTGTCTTTTCAAATTTCATCTTATTAATGTGATACAAATGATCTTATTCCAATTCATTGTACCCTCGCATGCATAAGGAATTACTCACATCTATAATTACGAATGGTGCCTTTACGCTCGTTCTCAATTTTCATTCCTCAGTCCTTTTGTGATTGATAACCTTTTAGAAAACACTTTCATAATATCCAAGTTCCATAGTAAAATAAGGCTTTGTATATGTGTAAATAGGTTCGTTTCTGAATAAGGGAACCTCTCCCATTAAAGAGGAGGGACTTCTTGTCCCCTGACTGTTGCTCTTCTTGAAGTCCTTTTTGATGACTAACACTACTATGGTGATATGAATGAAGATTGTGCATAACATTGTCTTCCACGAGGAGGAGGAGATGTCCCCTCGATCTATTATCTTGCATCTTACGGATGCGGATCTACACTCTATCTATGGCTGTTACATATCCCCATGGTCTCCTCCATCATGTAGGCCTTTTGTACAACCTCTGCTAATTTCTACGGATAGTGAATGTGCACTAACCCTCCTTAGTCTAGGTTCAGGACCTTAATGAACCTGTGGATCCTCAATTTATCATACCGCATATAGTCTACATATACTAAAGTAGGTCAAGGCGGTGACTCTCATACTCTACCACTATCATAGATGCCTGACATAGGTCATGGAACTCATCTATCCTCTATTGAATGAACCTCTTGGACAAGTATCTAATCTTGAACTACTCCTCGAAGAGATCCCAAGTGACTATCTCGGAATCCACATGGATCTTCTTCTCCTCGATCCTCCACCAAACCTCGGCTCTGTATCTTTAAAGGTGGATGGGAATAAGAGACATCGTGTTGCTTTGGTACATGAATGTAGCTTGAAAATTCTACTCAAGATGACCAACTATTCCTCTTCTTGAAATCCCCTAGTGTCCCTAGCAAAATGAGATGGATAGAGTTTTAGGATCCCTCTAATGCGATCTGTTGTTGTAGACTTTCTTCCTCTAGGTCTCTCAACAATATCTTCACACTTCATAGGGCTCCTAGATCTATCCCTATGTCTTATAGCCCTGTCCCCATGAAATCTCTGTGGTTAATCTCATCTTGCTGAATCCACATGGGAGTTCTCCATCCTATACTCATCACTATGTCGGGAAGGTGCATAAGCCTCTACTAATGGCTCTTTGTCTGGCTTTGTTAGGTCTCCCTCCTAAAGATCCTCTGCATATAGCGGCATTAACATCCTGTAGTGTCTGAAGTATTTGAGGTAATATGGCTACTACTACCTGATCTGGGGGTGGTAAGTCTAGGTCCACATGTAATAACCCCTTGTCTAGTCCGCGCCTCCTGCACAAATCAATGAGAGAGTTAGTTTATCATTCTAGGTTTTGTTTTAAGTTTTCTAGGTTTTCTATATTTTAAAATATCATGCAAGGTGGTGTGATCTAGGTTTAGAGTTGTGCTAGTTTTTCTTGTTATGTCTTATGTTTCCAAGTGTGCTCTTGGTCCAAGCGTTGAACCCACAACTCTGCTACAAAGTACATAATCATCAAGAAAGTTGTGGACAATTTATTTTGCTTAAGGTTGCAAGGGTATTAAACATTATAATATGTTTAATTTATTCCCACAAATAATTTCCAACATTACAATGGATGGATTTAGTCTAGATTAATAATTTAATATACTTAATGAATTTTTCAATGTCAATTTAATTACAATCCGCTAGAAAGTTTCCATTAATTATTTTACTTGATTAAATAGGTTTCCCCCTCTTAAGATAACATTCAACCCACATTTATTAATCCCTTATCCTTAGTTACCTTAGTTCCCTTAAATTAATAATGTTGATGTCCATGGAATTTTTACTAATACATATTAAGAGAATTACATTTTTAACTTAATGCACAAGGGCACTAAGGGACCTCATTCACTCATTTTCATATACACTTAAATTATTTAAAATCCAATGATATATTCTCACGTAACAATTTGATTATTGATTCCTTACCCTTGGATTAAATCAATTGTGGCCACTAGATCTCGGGGTTCCATAAAAACCCTAACTATCTTTATGAAATTTTATTAAACCTTTTTCTTTTCCATAGCCTCCTCATTTGGTCTCTTTTATTTTCTTTGATTTTCAAGTTGGAGCAGGTGGGAGCCATAGAAGCAAGGAAGGAAGCTATGGAGAGATTCGTTTGGATATTTCTTAATTTAGTTTTAGTCTATCAATTTATCATTGTAATGTCTTTTTTTTTTTTATAGAAGAGGTTTCCACTCTAAATCGGGAGTAGATATCTACTTAATTCCATGTTTGAGTTCTTTATTTGGGAAAAACCCTCTTCCAATTAATCTAAGAGATTTGATACATTTAAATTCCCATTCAAGGATTTAATTGCTTTAAAAATGATTTTATTCCCTTATAGCATGTTGGTAATTTCCTTCTTACATTTTATATGCTCAAATTTTAGTTTAATCAATTTTAAAATTGCACGGATTCATATTTTAATTTTTATTCCAAAAGTGATGAAACCACTACCCTAAGCAAGTTGATGGTCTTGTGACCACCACCATGCACAGGTGATGATTCGTAAACCGCCACCTTGCCTCGGTGGCGGTTTAGAGAAGCTGCTTTCTCTTATCAAGCCAATGGTTAAGATATCGCCACTCTGTATAGGTTGGCAGTCCTGTTCTTCAAAAACAAAACCATCAATTCCACATTTTTTCTAAAGAGAAATTCTACTAGAGTGATTAATAGTTTATCCTAGCTTGAATTTATATGCCTAAAGCCACTAGTTGAAAGGTTAAACTATTTATTCGTTCCTTGATTTAAACCAATAAATTCAAAGATTTTATATTTCAATACTAAACAAGTAAACAACTAAAAGAATAATTTTCCAATTAAGTTTCTCTCAAGCTCAATGAAGGAAATAAAGTTAATCTATTTCTAGTATCTTTCTTTTCCTTTCAAATACAAGAATGCAATTTTTCAACAAAGTAACTCATTATAATTTAGTGCATCCTTCCATTTCAACTACAACCATTTATTCAAGGAAAGCACAAATAACTATTATACATTTAAGATTTACTAAGAATACATTCTCAATGATTTACAACTTCCAAGTTTTTCCCTTCATTCTTACAATAATGCAACTCCTAAAAATAACAATGAAATTTATTTTTCTTTGAGCATAGCTCATTTATTACAATGCAAAGAGCTTTCTTTCCAACAATACATTACAACTTAATAAAATAAATATATAATACAACTTTTCTTGTAAATACAATACTACTAGCCTTCCACCTTAAGTGGAATTACATTAAAGGATACTATAAAGAAGGATTTCATGTTGTCTTCTATAAATGCTTCTAGTCCTAAATCTTCAACAAGAGATCCACATTTTCTATACTTCAATCACTAAAACAAAAATTGGGGAGAGACAACACTCTCCTCCTTAGGAGAAGAAGTTGTCCTCCTCATTGGCTCCCAGCCCCAACCAAAATACAATAAGAAATGAATACAACTCATGAAAACTAACACAATGATTCCACATCACAATATTAAATTTCTCAACCATTTAACACACATTCATAATAAACTAGATAACAATCATAAGAATGCAACTTTCAAAATACAAAAGGCTTCAAATGCAAAGAAAATGGAGAAAGGATTCTATGGGGAGATCACTTATGCCTACCAATGGGACTAGGTTCCCATGTTAAAACCCTCCAAAAATAATTCAAAACCCATACACAAATCTTATTCCTCCCTAAATATCCTCTTATTCCTACAGAATTCTCTTATGCCTCCCTACAATCTCTTATAACTCCCTCAAAAGTACCAAGTAAGAAAAGCAAGCATTTTCTTATCTAAGGTGGGCTACCCAACCCAACTCCCTCCCAAAACATGAAAAAAACTCTTATTACTCACTATAATAGAAAATACCCATAGCCTTATCCTACACCATACTTAGGCATTCTACCCAAGATCCCAATAAGCACACAAACCATTCACTTACATGCAATACACACATAAAAAACAAGTAAAAAGAGTGTAGCTCCTACCTTTGCATAGTAATACCTTTATCAAGAATCAAAATCCAAGCTCCTTCAAGCTCAATCCAACTCCAACAAGCTCCAAGACTTCAACAAGCACTCCAAAACTCTCTAACTCCAAAAATACATAATGCCATAAAATGAAGTAACCCCCAAACAAACAGTTAAACTTGCATATAAAGAAAAAGAGGAGAGGATGGTGAGGTGGATCCATGTAGTATGCCACATCACTTATCCTCAACCCCAAGGCACAATAAATTGGTGTTTGAGAGAAATGAAAATCCTCTTATACACTCAACAAAAACCCACACCCCGTAAGGAGATAATTTAAAACCCATGTAAGAGGAGTGTGATAAATGTCACTTTTTACCTTACAAAACACATAATGGGGTCTATTTTTGACCCCTAATCCATAGGTAGGGTTTGTATATGAAATTAAGAGGTGTGTGATAATTTTAACTTGTGCCAAAACTCTCCAAAAATGGCTCTTAAGCTAAAATCCGAATTTCCCAAATAAGGTAGGGTATACAACACTCACGGTCACATACACTCAACTTAAACCACAAGATCCAAAGGACAAACTACTCTAATAAATGGCCCTTTTTCAGATCCCCAAATGGCTAAATAAACATGATTACTTCACATAATTAAGGCACATTAATCAATAAAGATAAAAATGAATTACATACTCTCCAATAAATAACGAGAAAAAAAGAAAGAATTACACACATATCCCATGGTCACTTTTGGAGGTCCTCCCCCCATAGAGAACACCTAACAAACTAATAACAAAACAATAACACATTACACAAGTTGCCATGGTGACCATCGTTGTATCCATTCTATATTCCACTATTGTTGGTCTCCTAACCCCCTTTTGATTGTTGTGATATAATTACCTACAAAATCACACAATACCTCCTTCAGCCTTGTGTCTGCATCAAATACCTCAAGATAAAATATAAGCACATCAATAAATAAACATCCTCGTATAGATAAATCATCACCTCAAATAAACAATGTTATCATTTATTTTTAATTTCAACAAAATATCAATTCTATCATTTCTTTGATATCAATAAGGTCATGAGATTAGTTCAAATGCTAAATAATAGTCAACATGTGGAGAATTATGAATGTCAGTAAATATATGTTAACAACACATCATCATCATCAATATAAAATGTCTCTCTATGTCTCTAAGAATCGATACAAATCATGTTATAAATCACAATCCATCAATAATCGAATATATCTATCATATAACATCATGCTAAGCCAAAATGATATGATATTATCCATGTATATAGTCAACGATGAATCGAAATCAAAATATAATAAGTGTCGAAGAGGATTGGGTACTACACATGACATTTCATGATCATGTTTGACATGTAATACCTTAATCAGGGATGTTGGTCAAACCTGTGATCCCTATATCGAATTAAATGTTTTACAAATTCATGGAGATGTACTTGTTTTAACCATGGTTCTAACCAATCACATTTTCCATCGGAAACAAAGTAGGGAATGCCATATCAAGTAATCCTAGTGTCACATACTCATTGATAGGAGATGCTCCTATCCCCAGCCAATCAATCACTGTTGTAGGGTCTGCATGAGGGTTATTTACCCATGCATGGATTAATTCCATCTCCCTTGGGGCATTGGGTGGTTTAGAGGCCATAGATGTTGTGTGACTAATGACATTTCCTTCATCTATCTCAATGGTCAGACCTACAAATACAATTTCATTTGTGTCGAATCAAACTCCATATGGACAAAGTTCAACTAGTCAAATACATTTTCATCAGAATGATGTGGAAGTTCATTTAGATAATTTTCATCAATCTAAACATATGAATATAAATTATCATGTTCTATTTTATCTCTCTCTATTGATTTTAAAATTGTAATTTATTCCACGTTGATCTCTCCTCTGAATAATAATCATCAAAAATATTTATAATCTATGTGGAAAATTTTTAGCAATTTATTTTACTTCTTGAGGAAAACTTATTATGTGACATTTATATTTGTATTGACCTCCGATTCCATGTGTCACTTATAGGACTGGGTTTGACACAAAGCTATCGAAATTTCATCAACTTGACTAATTTTTAAAGTTACGGCGGTTGCGGCTCGGGCTCCATATTGTTTGGTGCTGAAAATCAGTCGGGGCCTTTCTCTTGTCGACATCTAGTACACACAAGTCCTCGGTGTTTGAGAAACTCTTATTCCAAGGTAGCATTCTTGAAAAATATAACACATCATCGGTGAAGTAAGGTTATCAAGACCATTCCGAAAAATCATTCGGAAGGTATTCAAATCTTCCCAAGCATTACATTGGGATCAACTATATTTTTTCTCTCTCAATATATGAGTCTTACATTCTTATTCTTCTTATTCTTCAAGGTTAGATTGACGAATCCTATTGTAAATCATTATTTTCTATTAATCTTCTTGTTGTTGTTTATATATGTTGTAATGGTGTTTCCTCTTTCACACTTTGTTATTCTCTACATTATTTCTAATGTCAACATCCATTATACCTTCGACCAAGTTTTTAGTATTTCAAGCACGCGAATCACGGATGTTGGATTTCCTCCCCATAATTTACTTCAACATTACCAACCAATCTATGATAATGCCTTTGAGATGCTTCATGGTTAAGTTCTTGTCTGTGTAGTCTTTCTTCCTCTGGTAACTAATCTGAATGAATCCATCTTTGTAACCTTGTTCTTAATACATGTGAGTCATCTTGAGATGATCGTGCATGAATTGTCATCATGTTATTTGCATGTTGTCGTCTTTCAGCATCTATTTCTTCATTTGTTAATTCAGTTATATGTTTTGCAAGTCTTTATCTCTTGTTATCATTTCAACTTTTCCTTTGTTCCTCTCGTTGTGCATCTTTCATTTCTTGTTTTCTTCTTCTATGATATTTTATTTTATATTTTGTTTGATATGTTGTTATTTCTTATATGTTTTCCAAATTTAATCTTGGTCGAGATAAACCTACAAATTATTTTCAAAACATTTTCTAATTATTTATATAACTAAAAGCTGCATGTACATGTAATAAATAAAATCATATAATATCTAGGTTCTAACAATTAACAAGGCTAGTCAAAGAATGATATGAAATAAAGAGAATAAGAGATTAGAAAAAGGGGTTCCTTTTCCATATTTATGACCTTCTGTTTTATTTTTAATAGTTTTTTCACCAACATACTCAAAACACTATGCAATTTATAAAATCATTTACATAAATAATGTAATCAAATATTTACATTCTTGTCTTTATTCCTCAGGAAATTGATCTGAATGAATAAAATTTTGTATCCTTGTTCTTGATACATGTGAGTCATCTTGAAATGATTGTGCATGATTTGTTATCATGTTATTTGCATGTTGTCATCTTTCTGCATCTAATTCTTCATTTGTTAATTCAACCCTGTGTTTGGAAAATCTTTCTCTATTGGTATCATTACAACATTTATTTTGTTACTCTCGTTGTGCATATGTCATTTTTGTTATCCTCTTTGATGATATTATATTTAATATTATTTTTATATGCTCTTCTCTCCTCTTCATTTTCAAAATTTAATCTTGGTCGAGCCATACCTACAAAGCATTTTAAAAAAATCACAACATACAAATATCAATAACATAACACGCCATCTGCACATAATAATGGAATTGTAGTTTATGAGAACATATACAAAAACATTATGCCAAGGATATACAAAATACGATGTCACATTTTTTATATGTATAACATAAAAAAACCACAACGTTGAAAGATGCATATGTTTAACATACATTGGGGGAGGTCCCTCGTTATGTTGCTTTAAAAACCTTATTGAGAACACAGTCTAACGTCCAAATTTGGACGTGCTAGGAGAGCATTAATAGGAAATATCCCATTTGCAAATCCTAGCTCCTGGTATCAAAGAAGGCACGTGCAACACTAAATTCTGAGTTGGAAAAATGTCCACACATGTTCCCCAATGTGAATAAGGAAAAGATATATAAACACATACAAACATACAAATAAAATAATGTTGACATTTACAATTTATAAAAAAACCACAAATTAATGTACCATTTGTGATAATATATAAAATCCAACATTATTCCTTATGTATCTACGATAAATTTGTGATTATTTTTAAATAATATTGATTTACTCAATTAACTAAATAATATTTTTTTGGAAATAAAATACAACGAGGCTGAGGTTTTATTGAGCACAATATCATTTTCCAATTTTAGGAAATATTCCACTGCGATCGAACAATATCAACGACAAAAGAAAGAGCTATTACATGAATATGCTCTCTTAAATCATTAATGTATGATGCATAAAAATAATATACTTTAATTCCCAAACTATCAAAATCAAGATTATTAATGTATGATACATCCTGACTGATTAATTCAAATCATCACTAAGATAGTAATTCATTATTCAAATTTAATTGTTAACGTTATTTAATAGTTCACAATTTTTGAATAATGTAAAAGGACACTTATAACAATTTAGGCTATGATGTGATGTTTCCTCGGGTTTCAGCAGAAAGATGAGAGTTCAAGTCATGATGAGCACAATGCAGATCTGAATTATCAACAATGGAAGATAAAAATGTGAATCTGCGCTCTTGGTCTCGCCCCTGCAGATGCTAATAATATTGGGCCTATTTAGAAGTATCTCCTTGTATAATCATCCAAAATTTTAAATATGCAGAAGGATATTTTGTATCCTAGTTTTATATTTGTAACACCCACAAAACATACATACATGAAACCCAATATGAACAAAGGTTATTTTTAAAAAATTACAAAATATATATTTTTTTTAAAACCCTCATGACATTACATTGAATTCAAGGTAAAAATTCATCGTAATTAAAATTTGTATTTAATTATTATTATTAATTTTCTTTTATTTTAAATGGGGTCCGTAATCCCCTTAGCTTCTTGCTAAATAATATTTTTTAATAACAATTGTTAATGTCATTTAATAATTTAATTAGTTTAGGGCAAGGGTTAAACTCCCCTCCCTTGAATTTAATATAATTTAATTAGACCTTAATTATTCACAATCAAATTAATTTCAAAAGAATGGTGGTCTAGTTATTTAATAATAAAGTTTATTTCCACCGAAAACAAGAGGTCAAGGCTATTGTTTTAAAAAGGGTCTCCAATAAAACATTTGGGTTAGGAAATTAATTACACCCCCTACACCACTTGAGTGGCCCCAATAAAAACTACCCATGCATTTTAAATTTGAAAATTATGTCACCCACTTCTCACCTACTTTTTGTAGGGATGAATTTCATCCCTTAGATGGATTCATTTGGAGACCTTGAATTTAGGGTTAAAACTAACCCTAACTAAGGTTATGAAATTCTCTTTTTCATTTCATTTGTCTCATATTTTTATTTTTTTAGTTTGCAGGTTTGAGGAGAAAGGAGGTGGAAGCCATGGGAGACAAGCTCAAGCTCATGGAGGCACAAAAATATTCTTTTGTTGAGGATTCAATTTATACCCTCAATTAGGGTTTGCAAGTATTTTTATTATTTAAAAAAATCCTTATATTTGCATTTTCCCCATTGGGCCTATGGCATTTTCTACATTTTAGAGTAGTATATATACACCTTGATTAAATCGTTGTACACACACACATAGGTCCTACAACCACGATCATTATATAAAGTTTAGTTGTGGCCATGGTTGTTAATAAAAAAATACAGTTTGCACTAAAAGACTACATCGACGGCATGCTTGTTTTCTTTTGAAGAAAATAAATTCATAGATTTTGGTGAGGGCTCGGCCCCACCGGTTTATATTTACCAAAGTCTAAGGGGTGGGGAGGGGTCGACAACCCCACCCCCCATCCCATATAACTATGGGGTGGGGTGCGGTCTACACCCCTCCCCACACCATTACCCATTTTAACCTAGAGCCGCATAGCCTTAAGACCATGCCTAAGCACAATAACTTTTTTTTTTTTTTTTCTTTAAAAAAAAATAAATTTTATATTTTTAATAATCTTAATAATAATAATAATAATAATATATAATAATAATAATAATATATATATATATATAATATATAATATATTATATATTTCATTTATATATCATTATTATGAAATGGTAATAATATCAATAAATTAAGAATATTATAATATTAGTGATACTAGAATGGCCCAAATTATTTACATTCCTTTATATATTTTTTTGAAACTCTAATTAGTTAAATATTTATAAAGAAATTTGGAGGATTCCTATGAACTTAACTTAACCATAGTTATGTTTAGTTAAGAAAGTATGTATTTATTTTATATAATTCATCTAAGACTAAATTAGATGATTAATAATATTTTCTACACAACTCCATACACCTAATAATGCAAGAGGTTTTCACTAATTCTAAGAGAAGATTAACACAATTCTTTATTTATTTTAACAACACAAGAACAAAACAACTAATAAATAGATTTCATCCATAAATCAAGGCACTACCAAACTATTCCCTTCCTTCCAACATTTCTAAATGGGAATAATAAAATTTTAAACACATCAAAATACTTTTTTTATTATAAAGAACACAATAACAAATTCCTTCATGCTACCTCAACCATATCACTTAATAGAATTACAAGCAAGTGAATATTTAGTTTCAATTTTGAAGAACACCATATCTATAACTTTATATCCTTTCCAATATTACAATAATGATCACAAGGCAATGCAAAACTTCCTTTTGAACTTGGTTTTTTTCTTTAAAATTCTAATAGTCTTTCTTTCCAACAAGTAAGGAAATAATTTTCAAGCTTTTACTTTCAATTACAATGATGGATAATACTACACATTTTGATACAAAAGGAAAAGAGAACTTCACTTTAAGAATACAAGTTTACAAGCCCTCCATGCACAATGGAGAAAAAAAAGGTAAGATATTTACAAGAGAGTCCATTATTGTTTTCTCCAAATGCACATGAAGCCTTCATCCTTTGAGCTCGACATTCTTCCCAAGATCAAAAACACAAAAAAATGGGGAGTAGGAAACACTCTCCACCCAACCATTACTCCAATGAGGAAGTGAATCCTACTTCCTCATTGGCCCCTGAGCCCCAACAATGAAACAATATGGAATATTTGAAATTAATTGTTGACAAAAACAAGGCTTCACATTTACTTTCAACCCACATTCACACAAAAAAAAACTACAAAACATTCATTTTTATACACATAAACTTCCCAAGACATTGGCTCTAGAAACAAGCCAAGTAGAGAAAGGAATATGGGGATTTCCCTCATGGCTACCAAGGGTTTGGGTTCCCACCTCAAAACCTCAAAAACTCCACCAAAACTCCAAAATCTCTTATGCCTCCCTACAAATAAAATATCTCTTATGCCTCCCTCACTCTTATGTCTCCCTCAATGAACAAAATAACAAGATGAGAATAAGGTGGGGTACAAAACCCACTCCCTCCTAAATACCCAAGAGAAACTCTTATGCCTCCCAAAAAAATTGTTCCTATTTCACTTTATCATACACATCCTAAATCCATTTCTCTACCCAAAAACATTCATGCAATTAAAATTCATTGAACACATAAAAACACAAAGAAACATAAGAATATAAGGGTTAAGAACCTACCTTACTATAGTTGTAATCCACTCCATAAGCAAGTTCCCAAATTTCTCCAAGCCCAAGAAATTCCAAGCAATCTTTAACTCCAACAAGCACTCCAAAAGCAAGAACTCCAAAATGAAAGAGAAAAAAACAAGCCAGTAGACAAAGGTCAAAACCATGTGGCTCCATGTAGGATGCCACATCATTTCTTCTCCATCACAAATCGCCAAGGTCAAAACCAAACTCCAAAGCATAATAAATTTGTGGTTGGGAAATGACCACCCCTTACACACACAACCCAAACCCACACTTTGCTTAAGGAAAAAATTAAATACCCATGTAAGAAAATTACAATTAATTGCTCTTGTCCATCATTAAAACACAAAATATAACCTAAAACAATTCCCTCACATCATAGGCCAAATGGTTGGGTGACTTTAAGAGGTGTGGGACAAGCTTAGCTTGTCCCACAAGTCTCCAAAATATCCTAGAAGGTCAAAATCCGAATTTCACAAGGAATATTGAGTACACAATACCCCAAAACAAATTGAACTCATTCCAAACCAGAACACATTAAGGCTACCAACTCACATTTATTTCCCCCCTTTTGTCACATCCTATTTAGCACTAGTTAAACACTTATTAATTGACTTAAGGGGGGTTCTAAACAAAACTAACAAAAGTGACTCCACATACAATAGAAATACAATAAATAATAATTAAATAAAGTCAACAAGTCAAAATTATAAACAATCCCAAGGTCACATTTGAAGTCACCCCCCAATGGGGACCTCCTACCAAACAACAACATACAACAAACAATACACATGTTGTCATTGTGACCTGTTATCAATACTCCACATTCCTTCACTGTTGTTCTCCTATCCCCATTTGGTTTATTGTGTTGCAAACACCTACAAAAGTCAAGACAATACCTTTCTGGCCTTGTGGCCATATTAACGACATTGAAATAGTAAAAATACATGCATATACATATAATCAATTATCGTAACTAAACCATCTCAAAACAAGTAATTTGTCATTGTTCACAATTTCAATTATTTCAATTTCATTAATTTATCAACTAGAAATAAGATCACGACATCAATTATATCATCTAGCATAATATAATTATCGAAACAAATGCATCAACCCAATAAAATCTCAAAATGAACAATTTGATATATCCAAACATGCATATAATCCATCCTGTAACTCATGTCATAAGTCTAACATCCATACATCTATTAATTAACTAATCAATCTAATAATGTCCATTTATCAATATATAAACTGTGATAGGAATGTCCATAACTCTAATCTATAATAAGCATAATCATAATCATATAAATTTTGAAGAGAAGTGGGCACTAAATCCCCCTCCCCTTAGACTTGACTTCCTCCTGGAAGTCACTGGAACAATTGTAGGAGTTGTTCTCTCAAATGTGTGGCATCCTCCCACGTAGCCGTTGTCTCATCGTATCGGTCCCACTGAACATGAACCTAATCAATCTCTCTTCCTTGAAGGCCCAGGGTCTTGTGCTCTAAAATATGGATGGGCTCCACCATTACCTACCCTTATCCTACCCCTATAATGAGGTCCAATATAATACATAAGAAGGATCTACAATGTACCTCTTAAGTACAAAAACATGAAATACATCATGGATGCAAGACAAGCTGGGTGGTAATGCTAGACGATAGGCCAAAGGATCGATATGCTCCAAGATTTTAATGGGACCCACAAATCAAGGAGTAATCTTAGAGCCTTTTCCGTAACTTATAGGGCTCTTATGAGTCCTAACATAAAGAAACACCTTCTTTCACACCTCAAAACTATGATCTGTCCTTCACTGAACTTCATATTTCTTTTGTCTATCTTGAGCCTCCTGTAATCTCTGTCGGATCATAACAACTCTGCTACTCCATATCCTACGATAAATCTAGCCCAAGAGAAAAAATTTCTTCCATTTTTATCCAAACTCGCGTTGTCCCGCACTCCTTACCATATAGTTCCTGAAAAGGATCCATACCTATCGAACTATGAAAAATGTTATTATAGGAAAACTCCACCAAATACAAGTACTCCTCCCACCTCGACTGATGGTCCATGATGTACATCCTAAGCATGTCCTCTAAGATCTATTCACCCACTCTGTCTGTCCATCTGTCTTAAGGTGATAAGTTGTACTGAAGTTGATCTTCATCCCGAGAGCATGCTGCATGGTATTCCAAAAGTGAGAAGTGTACAAGGGATCGCGGTCATAAATGATCTTCTACAAATCCCATGTAGTCTAAAAATATCATCGAGATATACTCGTGCTACTCTTGCACTAGCTTTGTGTAGGTCGTATTAATAGGAGAAACATGATCCACTTTCATCAATTTATCCACCATGACCATGATGGCATCATGGTGGTATCTCGACGTCAGTAACTCAACTATGAAATCCATGGAAACGGTGTCCCATTTCTAGTCCGGTATGGCATGAGGAAAGAGAAGGCTAGGCCGGGTGCTTGATGGTTGGGATTGACCTTCGACACTCTAAAAGGTGTGCCACAAACTAAGCTACATCTCTCCAAAGCCCCATCCAATGGTAAAGTTGTCTCAAGTGGCATGCATCTTCTTCGCTCCAAGATGGGCTGAATGAGGTGCATGATGAGCCTCTACCAAGATATCATGTCTCAAGCCTCCATCTCTAGGAACATATATCCAAACTCTATTTCATACAAGACCATCTGCCTCAAATGAAAGCCCATTAAATTTCACCTCCGGGGGTCTCGAGACTCAATCTATGATATGACTTTGTAAGGTAAAATATGTCGCGAGGAAGCTCCTACAAAATCCCCGATCCCAAAATCTGTACCCATTGAAGTATCCATAACAAAATGTCACCTCCTAATCAAGGCATCTACAACCACATTCTCCTTTCCCTTCACATGCTCAATCTCCATATCATACTCACAAATCAATTCTATCTAATGTCGTTGAGGAGCATTGAGATTAGGTTGCGTGAAGAGGTGGAAAAGACTCAAGTGATCATTCTTGAGTGTAAATCTCTAGACAAGAAGGAAATGTCTCCACTAAACCAAGGAATGAACAACTATTGCAAACTCAAGGTCATGAGTAAGATAATTTATCTCATAATCCTTGAGCTTGTGAGACTAAAAGTAACCACTCATCCCTCCTGGATCAACACACCTCCTAGTCTTCTAAAGAAGCATCTATACAAATGAAGAACTCACCCTGAGGGTCTGGTACAACAAGAATAGGTGTTGGCATGAGGTATTATTTTAGTGTCATGAAGGATTGCTCACATCTATATGAGCATAATAACTTCTTCCCTTTTTACTGAAGGGAAGTGATGGGGTACGTAACCCAAGAAAAGTCCTAAACAAATCTCATGTAGTATCTTGTAAAACCCATGAAATCTGCACCTCGGTCACACTAGTGGGTGATTTCCAATCTATAAAGGATCTATTCCTAGAAAGATTGAATATATATGTTCAACGAAATGATGTGGCCCAAATACTACACCTCTAACTAAAATAATGCACACTTCTCCGTGTTCCTGTAATGTTTTTACTCACGAAGACACTATAAAACCCGATGAAGGTTCTCCTCATGTGAACGTGAGTATATGAGAATTTTTCAAGAAATATGAGCATGAAGTGATCAAAAATGACCTAAAAACAATAATATCATAATGATGTAATATACTATACAATATTACTATTTTTTTAAACAATAATAATAATGTTTTATTATTAAAGTATCTGAGGTATTACTATTATTATCAAGCAATGATGAAATTGTAGCTAGTAATATTACAAGTTAAATATAGATATATATAATTAAAAATTTCTTCTTTATCAATTTGATAAAATTTGTGTGGAAGATAGAAGGAGATTAAGTTTCATTTCCCTTAACAATTTGTAGTGGATTTACAATAAATGTTTTAAAGGAGAATATCATACTAGAGATGGAACTTAGTTTACTTCATGGCCTATTGAAAGACTATTTGGAACATTAATTTCTTTCCATTTATTTGAATAAAGTTTATCTTTCTTTCAACTACTATAAGAGAATAAACAAATGTAACTTTTCACAACTTTATAAATTTCATGGAATACAATGGAAGTACTATTTCTCAATACAAATTTCCAACACACTTTTATTATCCAAACTTGCTTCACTAAAGAGTCTTTCCTTTCCACATACATCACAACTATGATAATAAAAATCAATACAACTTTCCTTCAAAATATTAATACAACATCTTCCACTTAAAGTGGGAAAAATTTACAAAAATGAAAGCTAAAATGAAAGGAATATTACAAGTTCCTCCACTATAAGTGGAAATAACAAAAATGCTTTTTACAAGGATGATTTTCTAAAGGATTCCAAAAAAGCTCAAAGCTTCTCATTACCAACAAGAGGATTCCTCCATGCTTCATGATCACAACAAAAAAGGGGAGAGACAACACTCTCCACTCAACCAAGAATTCCAATGAGGAGGAGAAGTCATCCTCCTCATTGGCCCCTGAACCCCAACCACATTACAATGAGAGATGATTCCAAAACATGGAAATAACAAGCTTACACATCACAAACCAAGTATTACACAACCATTCCAAATGCACATTCAACTCAAAATACAAACACAAGAAGGAAAAACAACAAAATAAACAAGGCTTAAAAATTAAAGCCAAAGGAGCAAGAACCTATGGGAGGCCACTTATGCCTCCCAATGGGAAATGGTGCCCACCTTAAAAACCTCCAATAAAAATCTCAAATCCCCTACATACTCTTATGCCTCCCTCAAGTACCTCTTATGCCTCCCACATACTCTTATGCCTCCCTCATTCTCTTATGCCTCCCTCATACAAGAACAAGTAAGAAATGCAAGCATTCCTTGTCCAAGGTGGGGCACCCAACCCAAACTCCCTCCAAAACATGAAATAAATCTTATGCCTCCCTACATGAATTCTCCCATAGTATCCTCTCGACACCACACATAGGCAATCTACCCAAGTACCCAACAAGCATTCCAAACACTCAACAAAACAAGCACACAAACAACAAAAATAACGAAATAACATAAGCAAAATTAAAGCTCCTACTTTTCTATAGTAGATTTTGTTCTAAGATTCAAATTCCAAGCTCCTTCAAACCTAAGAAATCACCAACAAGCTCCCATAAAGACAACAAGCTCTCTAAAATCCTCTAACTCCAAGAAATGTAAGAGCACAAAAGAATGAAGTAACCCCCAAACAAGCAAAAGAATTTGAATAAATAGAAAAATGAGAGAGGGGTGAGGTGGCTCCATGTAGGATGCCACATCACTCATCCTCAACTCCACCTCACAAGTCAAACTTCAACCCCAATGCACCTAAAATTGGTGGGTAAGAGGAATGATAAGTTACTTACAGACACAAACCAAGCCCAAACCCCTAAAGACAAAATTAATTATAAGAAAGAAAGTGCAAAAACATTTTACCTTTTGGGGTCTATTTTTGACCCCCCAACCCATAGGTAGGGTTGGCATAGCAATTTAAGAGGTGTGGGACAAGTTTAACTTGTCCCACAAGCCTTCAAAATTGGCCCTTAAGGCCAAATTCGAATTTCCATAAGGGGGTAGAGTGTACAACACTCAAGATCACAAGAACTCAATCTTACAACACAAAACCCAAGATCCATCTAGTCTAATAAATGAAAACTTTTGGTCACATCCATAATTAGTTAATAACAAGATTAATTAAATTTAATTGAGACACTTAAACCCATTAAGATAAGGGGAAGAATACATCATTTTCTAAATAATTAAAATAAGGAAATTACATCACTAAAAATCACATACTACATTAAATAAAGGAAACTAAATAAAAGACAACACATAACCCCTTGGTCACAATTTCCCCTAATAATAATTCAAACACACACAAAAATACATGTTGCCATGGTGACCCTTGTTGAATTCACCTAGAATTCCAATGTGGTTGGTCTCTAATCCCCCGTTGTTTGTTGTGAATAAATTTACTTGTAAAACACATAAATACCTCCTTCGGCCTCATGGCCACATTAAAACATCCAAGATAAAATATGTAATATAAATCCACAATCATCTATATATGCATCAAATCATCATCTAGGCAATTACGATATCATTTACAATTTCTAACAACATCTCGATTCTACATTTCATCAATATCCATATGATCATAAGATTAGTTCAATTGTCTAGGTCTACTCAATATGACGAAATATCGCATGTCTAAAATATATAATTATAACCATGTCAACAACATATCAACATCAATATAAAATGTCTCTAATAATCCACACACATCATATATGAATCAAAATCAACAACAGTCTAGTATCTCTAACATCTAACATCATGCTAAATCAAAAGCTACAATAATATCCATAAGTATAGTCGACAATATCGAAATCAATAACAAAAAGGTGTCGAAGGGAAGTGGGCACTACAAAATTCTAATAGTATTTCTTTCCAACAAGAAAGGATATAATTTTCAAGATTTTACTTTCAATTACAATGATGGATAATACTAAAAATGTTTATACAAAAGGAATCTAAGAAATTCACTTTAAGAATACAAGTTTACAAGCCCTCCATGCACAATTGAGACAACGTGGTAATATATTTACAAGAGAGTCCATTATTCTTTTCCCCAAATGCACATGAAGATTTCATCCTTTGAGCTCCACCTTCTTACCAAGATCAAACACACAACCAAAAATGGGGGAGTAGGCAACACTCTCCACCAAACCAATACTCTAATGAGGAAGTGAAGTCTACTTCCTCATTGGCCCCCAACCCCAACAATGAAACAATATGGAATATTTGACAACCATAGACAACAAAAGACAAGGCTTACACATTTAATTTCAATCCACAATCACACAAAAAAGTAACCACAATTTACATTCATTTTTATACACATAAACTTCACAAGACATTGGCTCTAAAATCCAGCCAAGTAGAGAAAGGAATATGGTGATTTCCTTGTGCCTCCCAAGGGTTTGGGTGCCCACCTCAAAAGATATAGAAATCCATAAAACCCCAAAAATCTTATCCCTACCTAGAAATAAAGTATCTTTTATGTCTCCCTCACTCTTATGTCTCCCTCTCTCTTATGTCTCCCACAATGAACAAAATAACAAGATGAGAACAATGTGGGGCACTCAACCCACTCCCTCCTAAATACCCAAGAGAAACTCTTATGCCTCCCAATAAAATTTATCCCCATTTCAGTTTCTCATACACATCCTAATTCCATTTCACTACCCAACAAAATTAATGCAATAAAACATTCATTCAACACATAAACACACAAATAAAGAGAAGAAACTAGGGGTGAAGACCCTACCTTGCCGAGTAAAGAATCCAATCCACAAGAAAGCTCCCAAATTTTTTCAAGCCCAAAAATTCAAAGAAATATTCAACTCCAACAAGCACTCCAAAAGCAAGCACTCCAAAAATAAAGAGCAAAAACCACACAAGTAATCCCCAAAACATCACAAAAATTCCAATAAATAGACAAGTGGGGAGGGAGATGATGTGTCTCTATGGAGGATGCTAGATCATTTCTTCAAAATCACACATCACAAAGGTCAAACCCAAACCCCAAAGCATAATAAATTGGTGGTTGGGGAAATGACCACTTTCTTAAACACTCAACCCAAACCCACACCCCTTAAGGACAAAATTAAATACCAATGAAAGAAAAGTATAATTAATTGCTCTTTTCCATCATTAAAACACAAAATATGACCTAAAACAAGTCCCTCACATAAAGGAGAAGTGGGTGAGTGACTTTAAGAGTTGTGGGACATGCTTAGCTTATCCCACAAGTCTCCAAAAATCCTAGGAGGTCAAAATCTGAATTTGACAAGTAAGATTGAGTACACACTACCCCAAAACAAATTGATCTCATTCCAAACCAACACGCATTAAGGCTACCAACTCACATTTATTTCCCTCATTTTGTCACATCCTATTTAGCACTAGTTAAACAATTTTAAATTAACTTAAGCGGGGTGCTAAACAAAATTAATAAAAGTGACTCCACATACAATAAAAAAATAACTCACAATTAAATAAAATCAACAAGACAAAATTACAAACATTCCCAGGTCACATTTGAGGTCACCCCCCAATGGGGACCTCCAAACAAACAACAACATACAACAAACAATACACATGTTTCCATGGTGACCTGTTGCCAATACTCCATATTCCTTCATTATTGGTCTCCTATCCCCCTTTGGTTTATTGTGTTGCGAACACTGAAAAAGTCAAGACAATACCTTTCTGGCCTCATGGCCATATTAATGACATTGAAATAGTAAAAATACATGCATATACATATAATAAATTATCGTAACTAAACCATCTCAAAACAAGTAATTTTCATTGTTCACAATTTCAATTATTTCAATTTCATTAATTTACCAACTTTTAATAATATCAAGACATCAATTACATCATCGACATGATGTAATTATCGAATTAAATGCAGCAATGATCGATAAAAGCTCAAAATAAACAATTTGATATATCCAAACATGCATATAATCCATCCTGCAACTCATGTCTTAAGTCTAACATCGATAATGTCTATTAATTAGCTAATCAAAATAACAATGTCCATCTATCCATATCTAAATTGTGATAGGAATGTCCATAACTCTAATTTATGATAAGAAGAATCATTATCATGTAAATTTTGAAGAGAAGTGAGGTAATGCTCCTGCTAAAAACAACCCACTTAAAACCCAAGAACAACCTAGGATTAGTGAGGAAAATTATGAAATAATTTTTTTGTTTAAAAGAATCTACAATCGGGTTTTTACACAACAGCTTGTCACTAATAGGTTCTAGAACAATTCTAATCCACTAGAATATAATTTTCTCTTAAAAATTATTAGAGGTGACAAGGTCCCGAAAATTAGGGTTAGAAAGTTCAATTAGGTTCAGAGGGTAATTCCTCACCATACCCATTCTCTAACAGGCTTAAATATTCAAATTGATTTTTCTCAAAATTAACACTTTCAAAATTTCCTAAATCATTCCCATTGGATAGGAAATTTCCTCACCTTTCCAATGATTTAAATAAGTCCTCCTAACTCCTCATATTTCTCTAGTTATGGGCTGGAGACCCTTGGGATGAAAATTTTCCCCAAGAGCGGGCTTGCGGGCCCAGGGGTGAAAATTTGCCCCAAGGGTAGGTCTGCAGGCTATGGGGAAAAATTTTCACAAAGGATAAGTCAGTCGAGTGGGGGCCATGGGAGACTTTTGGAAAATTTTCCACGTGGGGTGAAAAACCACCTTTGCACTTGCGCTCCCACGGGTTCACAAGTCCACAGGGACACGTGGCGCCTTAAACTAGCACAAGGGAAGCGGGTGGCGGAACATTTTGGAAAAAAATTCAGCATGGGGTGAGAAGCCCACCTTGCGCATGTGCTCCTGCGAGTCCACAAGGGACATGTGGAATCTCCTAAGCCAACACGAGGAAAGCAGGTTAGCGGGAGAAAAAATTATTTAATGCACCGAAGGGAAAGAGGGTAACACCCACCCGCACCTCCACCAAAACCTCGCAATGCCACGTGGTAACTCTTGATTGGCTGCAAGCCGGGTAGGAGACTTTAAAAAATTTTCCCAAACTTTTTTGAAATGCGAAAGGAAAAAAGGGATCCGCTCCTTCACCGATGCATCGTTGTGCCACGTTGCAGCCTCTGACCGGCTGTGGGCTGGAGAGGTGGCAAGGAAAATTAGGAAAAATTTCACAAAAATTTCCAGAAGCGCTAAGTTAAAAATGGATCCACCCCTCCATTGACACCTCATGGTGCCATGTGGAAGCATTTGATTGGCTATGGGCCGAACGGTGGTAAGTAAAATTAGGAAAATTTTCTAAAAATTTTTCTGAAGCTCTAAGAGGAAAATTCAAACCCGCTGGCTTGCCAAGGAAATTTTCCCAATTTTTTTTTTTTTGACGCCAAGTGAAGAAAAAATTCATAAGGCCATAAATTTGATAGAGAGCTTAGTTTTTGGCAAATGAGAACTTTCTAGAAATATATCGACATCCTCTTTACTCAAGGATCATTAATTTTTTATTTTGATAAAGTTTAAGGGGTCAATTTTTTGAAAACATTCCGCACACTTTTACAATGCAAACTTGTAAAAAAAAAAATTAATAAATTTGTTAATTTGCTCTTGTCCTATCTCAACATGTCAAATAGACATGGAGAATTGTTCTTAGGTGGATTTAAGAAAGATTTCAAGATTCAATTTGTCTGATTGATTTACAATTTGAACATTTACATTTCTTGACAGCAAAATGACTGCAAAACGGTTTGAGCCCAATTTTGCTAAGTTTTCTAAGAAATTCCTTAAGTGTTAATGTCTAGATGAATTCGATTAGATCTTATTATGCCCAAATTAATGTTTCATTTGTTATTTCTTTGTTGTAGATTCGGTTAGGTGCATTTGGGATTAAATAATTGTCAATTTGAAAATGCAAGACAAAGATCAAATTTTAAAAGGTCTTTTTCCATTTTCTTCTTCCAAGTATTATAGTGTTCTCCAATCCTAATCTAATACATTTATTTGATTCAAAACTAAGATACATCTCTAATTTTCAATTTTCACATAGTTCAAAAGACAGAGTATTACACTTCCTTTATACGCAGCTTCTTCCTTTCAAACAGATTAAAACTCACATCTAGATGATTAAATTCAACATAATGATACAATTTGAGGAAGGTTATGTAATCCTTTATTTATGCTAAAAAAAAATTTACAACTTCCTTCTTTTATTCTTTGCCATAATCATATATTATAAACAGGGTAGAATAATACATTTTCTTTCTTACGTGTTTCACTTTTCCACTTTTTAAAAGGGATTTCCTATTGCATGCTAAACATATATTTCCAATGGAAATAATATCATATGAACAAGAAAAAACACTTCCATTAATTCAAATGAAACTCTTACAACTTCCTTTCTATTTTCTTTCAAAATACGGCATACAAAATATGTATCATTCTTTCACAATCTTTCCAAAAACAAAAACAAAAGTATAACTCTTTTACATTTTAAATTTCAACTTTAATCACAATAAAAGTATCTCTCCATTACAATTAATATACAGATCATCCACTTCCAAGTGGGAAAGGGCTACAATAAGATTTCATTTCACAAGGTACTATCTTCAACTCTATTTTTCCTTTCTCTCCGTAACAACAACAGCATATTTTTAAGTCTTCCAATTTGATCACAACAAGAGTAGGGAAAGGCAATGATCTCCACCGAACCAAGAAATCCAATGAAGAGGAGAATCCATCCTTCTTCATTGGCTATTGAGCCCCAACCATAATGCAATAAAATATGTGATCCAACTCCACAACAACAAAGGCTTCCACAACACACAAGCACCATTTTCACAATAAAACATAGTCCAAAATAGAATTTAGTTTACAACTACATTAAATCATGAAAAACATTACGAGGATTCATCTAGCAAGCCAAAAGAGAAATAAACTATGGAGGATGTTTCTTATGACTCCTAAAGGGGAAATGGGTATCACCACCTGAGGAAAAACTCCCAATATATATATATATATATATATATATATATATATATATATATATATATATATGTATGTATGTATATATATGTATGTATGTAAATCATGTATGTATGTATGTATGTATGTATGTATGTATGTATGTATGTATGTATGTATGTATGTATGTATGTATGTATGTATATAATTTTAAATCCCCCTTATTCCCCCAAGTACCCCTTATTCCTCACATTTTCTTATGCCTCCCTAACCTCTTATGACACCCCATAACGAGTAAAGAAATGGAATTTATTTCTTTATAAGGTGGAACCCAAATCCAAAATCCATCCACCCTTATACCTCCCTAAAACACACTTGTGCCTCCCACAAAATAACCCCATAGTCTTCTCTTACACCATTCCTAAGCCATCTACCCAACAGCCAACAAACATGCCAAAACATTCACACATTAACATTTATATTTTTAAAAGAAGATCATTTCAAGAGCCAAGATCCTACCTCTCCATAATGGATTTGTTCCATGTTCCAAAACAACAAGCTTTATCCCAATGCAAGCAATCCAAATCAGCCAAGCACAAGCATGCAACAATCTTCCAAAACTTCTTTAAAGCAAGAGCTCTCAAAACAGCAAGGAATTCACCCAAGAAATCAAGTCTCAACAAAAATGAAGCAACCCCAAAACAAGGCAAGGAATTCAAATTTAATACAAGAGGGAAGGGAAGAGGATGAGGCGGATCCATGTAGGATGCCATATCACACATCTTCAACCCCAACCCAAAAGTCAAATTCATTCTCCAAAAGCATAATAAATAGGTGGGTGAAAAATATGACAGTTTACTTACACACTCAAATCCAACCCACACCCCAAAGGAATGAAATTAAATTATGTAAGAAAAGTGCAATTAAAACCTACAATTTTCCTTCTCAAAAAGCATTATAAAAGTCTAATCTCAACTCTCCAACCGTAGGTATGGTTGGTAATTAAATTTAAGAGGTATGGGACAAGTTTAACTTGTCCCACAAGCCTCCAAAATCAACCTCCAAGGACAATTTTGAATTTCCAAGAAGGTGGAGTGTTTCACACTCAAAAGTTAACTTACACATCACTTACACATCTCTTACAACACTTTAATTCAAGGCCAACAACTCTATTAATTACTTTCTTATGAAATATTTTAATTATTTAATTTAACAACATGATTTTTTTGGAATATATAGGGTAAAAGGAGGGTTTTAGAAGGTCCCACAACCTTATACAATAGAGCCCATCAGGCCAGATTTAGCAATAAAAGTAGCAAAGCAAAAAAGTACCCATGAAGATTCCAAAAAAGGAGGACGAAAAAGACAAACAGAAGGAAAGAAGAAAAACATCATAAGAGCTTTTTCAGCTCAGAGACTGCAGTTCTAGCTCTAGGAGAGCCTGAGTCATTTGCAAGTTGTTCGGCAAGATTGATGAGCTCCGAGCAATCATTGGCAATGGCAGTCTTGGTAGAATCAGTGAAATCCTCCCATGCTTTCAAAGCCTTGAAGGCACGCTAAATCTTGTTTAAAATAGAAGAAACCATGTTGACTTTGTAATCATCCCTTTGAGTGTCAGCAGACCCAGGCGCAGCGGGGGTTGAATTTAGAATCGGCGAGGATTGAAAAGTGTCAGGGAGGAACTTTGTCATCAAAGAGAGTATTGTTTCCCGTAGAAAGAGTGATGGGATCATCCACTGGTTGGTTGTTCTCTAACTGTTCCGAGTCCGGGGAGTCTAGGTAGAGCTTAGCGAGGCCCAGAATGTTAGCAGCCAGAGAGGAATCAGGGCTAGATACTGGGGAAGTAGCTTGAAAGCTGGCATCAGTGCCTTCTAAAAACAAGCAAGAGAGGGGCGTGGGGAAAGTGGGGGTGGCAGGGGGCTGAGAGGCAGCGAGGGGAGGACTCAGAATTGCCACATCAGAGTCGGAATCAGATGAAAGATGCAGACGATGTCGGTGCCGAGAAGAGCGGAGGGAGGTGGAGGAGGGGTGAGGGGAAGGCGAGGGAGAGTGGTGGCGAACGACCATTTTGGGGGAAGCGAAGAAGGTCGAATGAGAAGCAGCAACAGAGAAGAGTAGGTACAACAAACCCTAGTGAAGAATGGCACCTTCCCCGTCACGAGCCAACTGGACAGAATGCTCTAAGGACTGAAACAGGAAAGCCGCCAGATTAATTTTCTTCCCCCATCGAAGATGAGAGAGGATGAAAAAGTGAGGGCCGTAAACAAGCCGATATCTACCATCAATGGTAAAATAACACATTATGACCTCCACGACTCTGTCCCATGGAGGAGGCAGGGATTCCCGAGTGTAACCAAAGGTATTTAACCGGTCTGTCCCCAGAAGCATTAAAATCCTGAATTTCCGCATGCAGCGAGCACTTGAAGTAGATGTCTCCGGCAGCAGGTAGACCAGTGGCATCAGCTATTGCGTTGGTGGAGATGGTAAAGCGAGTGTTGCCAATCTGAACCCGACCCTTCGACCAGGAAGCCGTAACCGCATACAAAACAAGAGCCGAGTAACCCGCCATTCTCTCCAGGAAGGTAGCAATTCCATTCTCCAGCATTATGTTCCAAACCTCCCCATCATTTTTAACCGAATCACAGTTATCAGGCTCAAGACGCTTCAACTGACCCCCCATGGTATGAATGTTTGAAAAAATGTAGAAGTGAGAGCAATAAGGGTCATTTAACAACCCACTCATGATTACTCACAATATTACATACCATTTAATGAATAATGAAAGGGGTAAAAGCACCATAAAATAAACACATGCAAACATAAACAAAGGGACCAAAATAAAAGGAATACATAAAACCCCTTGGTCACAATTAAAGGTGATCCCCCCATGGGAATCCCTAACACACACACACACACAAACAAATACTAGTTGTCATGGTGACATTGTTGAATTCATCTAGAATTCCAATGTTGTTGGTCTCCAATCCCCTAATGTTTGTTGTGATATTTTAACCTGCAAAACACAAATACCTCCTTCGGCCTCATGGCCATATCAGAACATCCAAAATAATATAAATATAATTCTCAAAATCATTTAGATATATGAATCATAACAACATCAAAGCAATCTAACAATATCATTTATAGTTTTATCAACAACTATATCATCATCCAATAATTTCCATTTCTAGGTCTACTCACAATATCCAAATATCACACTTCCGAACAATATTCATAATATAACCATGTCAAACAATGTATCATCATCAACATATAAAATGTCTCTATTAATCATCATGCATCATAACTGAATTAAGTCAAGAATAATCCATCTGATCTAACATCAAATATCATACTATAAAAATTCCATAATCATGTCCATAATATAATCAGCAGTATCATGATTAGTATCAAAAGGGTGTCAAAGGAAGTGTGCACTACGTACCCCTCCCCTTGACTCAACTTCCTCCTTGAAGTCGCTGGAAAAATGTGGAAACTAAACTCATACCAAAGTAGCATCCTCGAATGTAGCTATAGTCTCATCATATCTGTCCCATTGCACCTGGACTTGATCAACCTCTTTGCCTCAAAGGCCCGTGGTCCTATGATCTAGGATGTGAACAGGATCCACCATCATCACCCCCCGATCCTACACCCGATCCTGTGCCTACAATAAGTTCCAATCTAACACATGAGAAGGATCTGCAACATATCTCATAAGAACTCAAACATGAAACACATCATGTATACGAGAAAAGATAGGTGGTAATGCTTAGATGGTAGGCCAAAGGGCCGATACACTCCAAGATCTCAAAAGGCCCCATGAATCTAGGAGATAACTTAGAACCTTTTCCATAACAGATAGGGATCTTATGTGGCCTAAAACGAAAGAACACCTTCATGCCTACATCAAAACTATGATTGGTCTTATGCTGATTTACATACTTCTTCTTCTTGTCATGTGCCTCCTATAGTCTCTATCTGATCAAAACCACTTGCTACTCCATGTCCTATAACAAAGTTGGTCCAAGAGAAACCATGTCCTCTAGCCTATCTTAGCTAAGAGGTGTCCTACACTCTCTACCATACAAATCCTAAAAAGGAGCCATGCCTATAGAACTCTGAAAACTATTATTATATGCAAACTCCACTAAGTACAGGTACTCCTCCCATCTAGATTGTTGATCCATCACATACATCTTGAGCATGTCCTCTAAAATATAATTCACCCACTCAGTCTGTCCATCTGTCTCAGGGTGATATGTTGTGCTGAAATTGATCTTCGTCCCGAGGGCATGTTGCATGGTAGTCCAGAAATGGGAAGTATACAAAGGATCACAATCACAAATAATATTCCATGTAATCCCATGCAACCTGAAAATCTCATCCAAATTTACCCATGCCACTGCACTAGTTGTATAAGTGGACTTCATTGGAGAAAAGTGAGCCACTTTTGTCAATTTATCAACAATGACCATGATGGCGTTGTGGTGATATCTCGACATCATAGCCCAAAATTAAGTCCATGGAAATGGTGTCCCATTTCCACTCCAAGATATAGTATGAGGAAAGAGAATTCTAGCTAGATGTTGATGCTTGGCCTTTACTTTTTCATACTCTAAACATCATGACACAAACTGGGGCACGTCTATATGAAGTCCTCTCCAATGATACAACTGTCTCAAGGTGGCGTGCATCTTCTTCACCCCGGGATGGGTTGAATAGGGTGCACCATGTGCCTCCACAAAAATGTACTGCCTCAAACCTCCATCTCTGGGAACATAAATCCGGCCTCTATGTCTAAGAAGGCCATCTAGCCTTTAGTGAGAAACCATCAAAATTACCCTCAAGGGATCTCTAAGACTCGATCTCTACTCGAACTGCAATGTAGAAGTTGTCAAGAGGAAGTTGTTGAACAATCCTGCCCCACAAATCTATGCTCACTGAGGTGGTGATAGCCACATGTCTCTATCTACTAAGAGCATCTGCTACCGATTCTCCTTCCCCTTCAAATGCTCTATCTCCTTATCATACTCACAAAGAAACTCCATCCACCCCGCTAACAAGCATTGAGATTGGGTCAGTGAAGAGGTGGTAAAGACTCAGGTGATCTTTCCTGAGTGTGAATCTACGACCAAGAAGAAAGTGCCTCTTTCAAACCAAAGCATGCACAACTACCGCAAGCTCAAGATAATGAATTAGGTAAATAAGCTCGTAATCTTTGAGTTTGCGAGATTCAAAAGCCACTACTCTACCCTCCTACATCAACACACCTCCAAGCCCTACTAAAGAAGCATCCGTGTAAATGAAAAACTCACCCTGTGGATCCAGCACTACAAGAATAGGTGTTGTAGTGAGACATTCCTTCAGTGTACTGAAGGCCTGCTTACACTTATCCGACCAAAAAAACTTCTTCCCTTTCCTCTGAAGGGAAGTGATGGGGTGCAATCCGAGAGAAGTCCTGAACAAATCTCTAGTAGTAACCTGCTAATCCCATGAAGTTATGCACCTCAGTCATAGTAGTGGGTGCTAGCCAATCCATAATAGCTCTAATCCTAGAAGTATCGATGGTGATAACTTCCCTAGAAATGATATGACTTAAATACTACACCTCTAAAATAATGCACACTTCTCCAGTTCCCATAAATTTACTACTCATGAAGACATTAAATAACTTGACAAAGGTGCCCCTCGTGCTCCTCACGTGTACGTGAGTAAATAAAAATGTCATCAAGGAAGATGAGCACGAAGTGATCTAATAAGGTCCTAAATACCCCATTCATCAAACTCATAAACAATACAGGGAATTCGTCAAACCAAAAGGCACCACTGTGAACTCATAGTGGCCATATCTCATACGGAAGGTGGTCTTATGAATGTCCACCTCTAAAATCCTCAGCTGATGGTAACTTGACTTAAGGTCTATCTTAGAGAAATTTTTGGATCCCTTCATCTGATCAAACAAATCATCAATGTGTGGAAGGGGATAACGATTCTTGATTGTTACCTTATTTAGCTGGCAATAATCAATACACAACTAGAAGGATTCATCATTCTTCTTCACAAAAATCACTGGTGCACCCCAATGGGATACACTAGGATGGATAAGGCCTTTCTCCAGGAGGCCCTCCAACTACAACTTGAGCTCATAGAGCTCTAGTGTGGTCATCCTATAAGGTGCTCATAAGATAGGCTCTACTCCTAGAACTAGATCTATGTGAAAATCAATCTCACTTGGGGGTGGTAACCCTAGTAGCTCCCCAGAAAGACATCTACAAACTCTCTCAAAATGAGGTGATCATCTATCGATGGCCCACTAGACCCATCCTCTAATCTATCACTGAATGTAACATCATACATCTGACAACCCTGTCGCACACACCGCTTAAGCTACATAACAGAGATGGTGCAATAGAAATGGTTCTCCTGACCCCTGAAATCACCGACTCAACTCCCAAATCATCTGCACAAGATATAATCTTGTGGTAGGAATCCATCCTAGACCCATGTGCAAACAACCAGATCCATACCCAAGATGACTCCATATGAGCCCAAAGAAGGATACAGATCCGAGGTAATGGTGAAAGGTCTCAAATCCACCACACACTCCTTAACTAAGTAGTCTGAGAGATCTTGGCTCAAGAAGCTATCTCAACATCCCAACTATGACCCTACCTAACTACCAATAGCCTGCATTTCTCTACTAAAGATGGTGCAATAAAAGAATCAGAAGAACTAGAATAAAATAGAATGGAGGTAGGAATACCACCAATGTTACTTACAGTCTCAATAACTATACTTTGATGCTCTTCCTGGAAGTTCTTGACCACTACATACATCCTATGGCTGCGCCCCATATCACTAATAGTAGGCTCTAAGATCTATGTCTTACCCTTTTTATTAGGGTTCTATGGGAAGTCTCTCCAAAAATGTCCAATAACACCACAACCAAAACAACCACCTGATCCTCTCCCTTGTGTAGTAGGTCCAGCCGGTACTCTGGAGGTTTGTGGTGTGGATATTGATGATCTAGCTCTGAGTCTAAGGTCTCGCTGCGAGCTCCTGCCGAGTGAGCTCTCTAGGCACCCTGTGTCCTGATGGGACCCATAGGAGGAGGCCCCATACTCTAACCTCTCTGTGCATCAAATCTCTATGGAGGTCTAAAAGGTGGGAAAGACTATTGCTGCTATGGTATAAAAGATGATTATGTTGAACCCTGTCCACCATGAGGAATAGGTACTGACCCCCTCGATCTATTGTCCTGCATCTATTGTATGTTGCTCTGGACTCAGTCTCTAGCCTGCTGGGTCTTTCCCTGAGTCTCCTCTATTATATAGGCCTTCTCGAAGCCCTCAACTAATGTCTATGGATAATGGATCCGCACTGCTCCTCCAATGTCTAGATTTAGGGCCCAGATGAACCTGTGGATCCGCACCCGCTCATTCTACATGTAATCAACATACTAGAGTAGGTCCATAAATATACTCTCATACTCACCATTCATGTAAGAGATGCTGTCAAGGTCATGGAACTCACTATCCATTGTTGCATGAACCTCCGTGACAAATATCTACTCTGTTAAATGCTCCTCAAAGAGCTCCCAGGTAACTATCTCAGAATCAACATGGAGCTTCTACTCTTTTCTCTGCCACTAGACACCAAATCAATCCTTCAAGAGAAGGATCACAACATGAGCTTTCATGTTGCTAGAACAAGTACTCGAGCGTGAAGCATCCGCTTAAGCTCACCAACCAGGCCTCTACCTAAAATCCACCTATGTCACTAGAATAATGGGATGGCCGAAGCTTCAGGATCTCCCTGATGTGATCTATTGTTGTGGTTTGATGGCCTCTAGGCCTCTCTATGCTCATCCCTAAGCCTAGGACTTTGAGACCTCTCTCTATGTCTTGAAACTCAGTCACCATGTCCCCTCTACAGTGACTTAGCTCTGGTTGACTATGCATGTAATTTCTCTCCTCCATACTCCTCACTAGGATGAGGAGATACATGACCTCAATGGAAGGGACTCTATCATGTCTAGCTGCATGTCCTCTTACTAATCCTCCGTGTAGGGTGACATTAACATCCTGAAGAGTCTACAAAATCTAGGGTAGGATGGCTGCTACAACATGATCTAGTGGTGGTAAGTCTAGGTCTATGTGAAAATACCCCTCGTCCCATCTGTGCCTCCTACACAAGCCAAGGCAGAGTTAGTTCATCCTTCTAAGTTTCATTTACTTTCCATGTTTACTAATATATGTACTTTCTAAACTAATTTGTTTTCTAGATTTAAAAGTGTGTTAGGTTTAAAGTTCATGTCTCATTTTTTTTGTGTTCCCAATGGCCCAATATTTTGAACCAATGCTCTGATACCAAGTGTAACGCTTGATTAAAAAAACCAACTTGAGACCCAAGAACAACCTAGGATTAGTTATGAAAATTATGGAATAATGTTTTTTGTTTAAAAGAATCTACAACCGGTTTTTAAGACAACAAATTACATCAATAATGGTTCTAGAACAATTCTAATCCACTAGAATATACTTATCTCTTATTAACAATTATTAGAGGTCATAAGGTCCAAAAATTTATGGTTAGAAATTTCAATTAGGTTCAGACGGTAATTCCTCACCATACCCATTCTCTAACAGGATTAAAGATTCAACTTGATTTTTCTCAAACTTAACTCATTCATAAATTTTATAAATCATTTCCATTAGATAGGAAATTTCCTCACCTTTCCAATGATATAAATAAGTCCTCCTAACTCCTCATATTTCTCAAGTTATGGGTTGGCGGGCCTTGGGGTGAAAATTTTCCCCAAGAGTGGGCCTTCGGCCCCTCACAAGGGGTGAAAATTTACCCCAAGGGAGAGTTTGCACTTGGCCAAGGGGAGAAAATTTCCGAAGGAGTAATTGGGTCGGCATGGGGGCCACAAGAGACTTTTGGAAAATTTTCTACGCAGGAAAAAAACCACCTTTGCGCACGCATTCCTCAGTCTGCAAGTCCACAAGAAACATGTGGCACCTCCTAAGCCAGTGCGGGGAAAGTGCGATGGTGGGAAAATTTTGGAAACATTTCCTATGAAGGGTGAGAAGCCCACCTTTCGTCTCCTAAGCCAATGCAGAAAAATTCAATCCAGAAAATTTGTTTAATTCCCTAAAGGGCAAAGAGGGTAACACCCACCTACGCCTCTACTAACACCTCGAATGCCACATGGCAACTTCCTCATTAGCTACGGGAAGGTGGGGAGACTTTAGGAAATTTTCCCAAAATTTTTTGAAACGAAGGTAAAATGGGACCCGCTCCTCCGTCGAACCTCATTGTGCCACGTGATGACCTCTAATGGCCGTCAGCAGTTCAAGTGGGGTGGTGGGGAAAATTAGGAAAATTTTCCAAAAATTTTCCTGAAGCACTAAGTTAAAAGGGATCCGCCCCTCCGTTGACACCTCATGGTGCCACATGGTAGCCTCTAATTGGTTGGGTCCGGTGGAGCGGTGGGGAAAATTAGGAAAATTTTCCCAAAAATTTTCCGAAGCTCTAAGGGAAAAATTCAGACCCGCGGGCCCACCAAGGAAATTTTTCCCAATTTTTTTTTTTTTGATGCCAAGTGAAGAAAAACTTCAGAAGGCCATAACGTTTGATAGAGAGCTTGATTTTTGGCAAACAAGGACTTTCTGGAAATCTCTCGACATCCTCTTTACTCGATTCATTAATTTTTATTTTGATAAATTTTATGGGTTAATTTTGTGAAAACATTCTGCAGGATTTTACAGTGCAAACTGGTAAAAATGAACTTATTAAATTTGTTCAATTTGTTCTTGTCTCTCTCAACATGTCAAATAGACATGGAGAATTGTTATTAGGTGGATTTAAGAAATATTTCAAGATTCAATTTGTCTTATTGATTTGCAATTTGAACATTTACATTTTTTTGATAGCAAAACGGTTTGAGCCCGATTTTGCTAAGTTTTCTAAGAAATTCCTTAAGTGTTAATGTCTAGATGAATTTGATTAGATATTATTATGCCCAAATTAATGTTTCATTTGTTATTTCTTTGTTATAGATTCAGTCTATGCATTTGGGATTAAATAATTGTCAATTTGAAAATGCAAGACAGAGATCAAATTTTAAAAGGTCTATTTGCCATTTTCTTCTTCCAAGTATTATAATGTGTTCCAATCCTAATCTAATACATTTAGTTGATTCAAAACTAATATACATCTTTGATTTCCATTTTTCACATATTTTAAACGACGAATATTTCACTTCCTTTATATGCATTTCATCCTTTCAAACAGATTTACAACTCATATCTAGATGATTAAATTCAACATAATGATACAATTTGAGGAAGGTTATGCAATCTTTTATTTATTCTAAAAAAACAACTTTACAACTTCCTTCTTTTATTATTTCCAAAATCATATATTATATATAGGACAAAATAATACATTTTCTTCTCACGTGTTTCATTTTTCCACTTTCCAAATAGGGATTTCCTAGTGCATGTTAAACGTAGATTTCTAATGGAAATAATATCATATGAACAAGACAAAACACTTCCATTAATTCAAATGAAACTCTTACAACTTCCTTTCTATTTGATTTCAAAATACAACATACAAAATATGTATCATTCTTTCACAATCTTTCCAAAAATAGAAAACAAAGTATAACTCTTTTACATTTCAAATTTCAACTTTCATTGTCAATACAAAGTATCTCTCCATTAAAATTAATATATAGATCATCCACTTCCAAGTAGGAAGGGCTATAATAAGATTTCATTTCATAAGGGACTATCAAACTGTCTTTTTCCTTGCTCCAGAACAACAACATGCATATTTTCATTCTTCCAATTTGATCACAACAAGAGTAGGGGAAAGGAAACACTCTCCACCCAACCAAGACATCCAATGAAGAGGATAATCCATCCTTCTTCATTGGCCCCCAAGCCCCAACCATAATGCAATAAAAGATGTGATCCAACTCATGGCAACAACAGCTTCCACAACACACAAGCAACATTTTCACAATAAAACACAATCCAAAATAGAATGTAGTTTACAACTACATTAAAGCATGACAAACATTATTGAGGCTTCATCCAATAAGCCAAAGGAGAAAAAAACTATGGGGGATGCTTCTTATGCCTCCCAAAGGGGAAATGGGTATCACCACCTGAGGACAAAATGTGTGTGTGTGTGTGTGTGTGTGTGTGTGTATCATTTGAAATCCCGACATGCTCTTATGCCTCCCCCAAGTACCCCGTTTTCCTCACATTTTCTTATGCCTCCCCAACCTTTTATGGCACCCCATAACAAGTAAAGAAATGCAAGCTATTTCTTTGTAAGGTGGAACCCAAATCCCAACTCCCTCCACCCTTATACCTACATAAAACACACTTGTGTCTCCCACAAAATAACCCCATAGTCTTCTCCTACACCATTCCTAGGCAATCTACCCAACAACCCACAAACATGCCAAAACATTCACACATTAATATTTACATTTTTAAAAAAAGAGTATTTTAAGAGCCAAGCTCCTACCTCTCCATGATGATGGTGTTGTTCCAAGTTTTAAAACAACAAGCTTTATCCCAATGTAAGCAATCCAAATCAGAAAAGCACGAGCATGCAACAATATTTCAAAAACTTCTTCAAAGCAAGAGCTCCCAAAATAGCAAGGAATTCACCCAAGAAATCAAGTCTCCAAAAAATGAAGCAACCCCAAAACAAGGCAAGGAATTCAAATTTAATAGAAGTGGGAAGGGAAGAGGATGAGACATATCCACGTAGGATGCCATATCACACATCTTCAACCCCAACCCAAAAGTCAACTTCATTTTCCAAAGAATAATAAATAGGTGGGTGAAAAATATGACAGTTTACTTACACACTCATACCCAACCCACACCCCAAAGCACTGAAATTAAATTATGTAGGAAAAGTGCAATTAAAATTAGCTATTTTCCTTCTTAAAAAGCATTATAAAAGTCTAATCTCAAATATCCAACCGTAGGTATGGTTGGTAATTAAATTTAAGAGTTATGGGACAAGTTTAACTTGTCCTACAAGCCTCCAAAATCAGCCTCCAAGGGTAATTTCATATTTCTAAGAAGGTCGAGTGTTTCACACTCAAAAGTTAACTTACACATCACTCTCACATCTCTTACAACACTTTAATTCAAGGCCAAAAACTCTATTAATTACTTTCTTATGACATATTTTAATGAATTAACTTAACAACATGATTGCTCACAATATTACATACCATTTAATGAATAATGAAAGGGATAAAAGTACCAAAAAATAAATACATGCAAACACAAGCAAAGGGACCAAAATAAAAGGAATACATAAAACACCTTGGTCACAATTAAAGGTGATCCCCCATATGGAAATCCCTAACACACACACAAACACAAACAAATACTAGTTACCATGTTGACATTGTTGAATTCATCTAGAATTCCAATGTGGTTGGTCTCCAATCCCCCGATGTTTGTTGTGATATTTTAAGCTGCAAAACAAAAATACCTCCTTCGGCCTCGTGGACATATCAGAACATCCAAAATAATATAAATATAATTCCCAAAATTATTTAGATATATGAATCACAACAACATCAAAGCAATCTAATAATATCATTTATAGTTTTATCAACAACTATATCATCATCCAATAATTTCCATTTCTAGGTCTACTCACAATATCTAAATATCACATGTCTGAACAACATCCATAATATAACCATGTCAAATAGTATATCATCATCAACATATAAAATGTCTCTAATAATCATCATGCGTCATAACCGAATAAAGTCAACAATAATCCCTAATCTAACATCTAACATCATACTATAAAAAGTCCATAATCATGTCCATAATATAATCAATAGTATCAATCAAAGGGTGTCAAAGGAAGTGGGCACTACAATATGAAATATTTGTTTTGTCTTTGTGTTATGCATAACATTTTAGGGTGTGGTAATGATGTCATTTTGGAGTAGAACATGGTGAATGAGGAGCATTCAGCTTTAGAACCAAAGGACGTAGAGTTGGTGTAAAATAAATGAGGTCATTAGTTGTTGGCCCATAAAATTTGTTTCAACATGATAATCGTTGAAGTAACTTGTAATAATGACACAATTTTAGATAGTTTTTCTAACCAAATACTTTATTGAGGTGTAGTTTATATATAAATTGGTGGTGGCTAAGATTCTTCATATATATATATATATATATATATATATATATATATATATATATATATATATATATATATAAATGGCATCAAACTTGAAAAATCTAATCAAATTGTGTTCATTTTTAATATTTCCCCTAATATTGTCGATAAAATGAATTCCACTCTATTAAAATATTCAATATGTTTGTTGACAGACAACAAACACTTAAGTAACAATAAATCTAATCCGTTGTCACTTACAAAAAATAAAATGATAAATCTACCACCGGTATGAAGTTGTTCTCAAAGAAATTTCCTAGATCCTTTTCCCATTAATATATAGATCGTTATTATTGCCAATAAATTTATATCTTAAAATATTAACTTTATATCTCAAAGCATTAGCATTTGTAAATATGAAAGCATTCCTACTCATATCTTTGAAAGATGCTTTTGTAAAAAAAGACAAAAAGAAAACACAAGTCTTGCTTTAAAAAATAGTGTTAAGTACCTTAAGAAATGGATTCATCAATCCATTTCCCTTCAATGTGGCCAAATCCTTTCTGTTTCTATTTTTAGAAGAGTTTAGAGTGTCCTTAATGTAGCCAAATTATGAACAAACTTGATATACTTGAAAATAATATGAAATCTAAAAGAAAATAGATCTTCTTATTTGTTATTGAATAATGAATTAAAATTTTTCCTAAATAGTTAAAAAATCCCATCTCAAGTTTCCATGCAAACTCTAACTAACTTGACTAAATCTACTTTAGGTGGCGGAAATTACTATATTTATAAGTTTACTAGAACCTGCTATTCTTAGTAAGTTCGCATGCTTATTCGTACATGCACAGAAATTGCCATGCATCTTCTACATTCCTAAATTAGAGGAATTTCCAACTTTCTAACTCATAATGCAACTAATAGACTAAAATTAACTAATGCCCAAAAATAGGGAAAACTGAACTATAACTTAAATCCTAATTTTTAGCCTCAAGATGGCAGATTTAGGGTCCGAAAATGTGCCAAAACTTTCCCCAACCGGTAGGGTAGATTTCTATTGTGTTCGTCTCATCGAAACATGTGATTTAAAAAAAAAACTCAAATGGACACCCGAAGCTCAAGTTATGACCTTGTCAAGTTCCTGCTAATTTTGGCGATCATTCTCCTGCTTGAAACAAACACAACTCCCGCAAGTTGTCTTCTTCAAACCGCTTCCATTTATTTACATCCAACTTCTTAATCTCCCACTTTGTGACCCAAGTATCATCCTCTTGTTCCAGTCCTTTCCAATATACCAAATATTTGTTGTATTTCCCATGTCGCATGTCCATTGTTTTGTTATCTAGAATCTAATCCAATTCTTCTTTATTCTTCACTAGAACCTGTTGCCTCTAATCTACTACTTCATCAGTAACATCCCCTTCTTCACCATCCCCATGAAAAGAATACAAATCTGAAACATTAGACACTAGAGAAATATCAAAATTCCCTGGCAATTCTATCTCATAAGCATTATCATTTATTGTTTTCACGATTTTACAGAACCAATCTTCTTGTAGTTCAGCTTGTTATAGGTTCCTTTTGAAACCTTTCCTTCTGAGATATGCCATAACCAACTCACCAACTGTAAATACCTTTCTCCGTATGTGCATCATCTTATTTCCTTATACTTATCATTACTATTATGCATCTTCTTCCACACTTCTTCCTGCAATTTTTGTATATGTTCGGTAAATGTGCTTCGCATCATCACCGAATCTACCATCAACTATTAGTCGTACAAATCTAACACCCCATTTTGATTACTCCCATACACAATTGAAAATAGAGACTTTCTTCTGTGGATCTATTTATGGAATTGTTATATACAAACTCAACTTGTGGTAATGCTAAGTCCCATTGTTTTGGCTTTTCCCCAACAATGCACCTTAACAAGTTTCCCAAACACCGATTTACCACCTTTGTTTTCCCATCAATGTCCGAGGATGATAGACACTGCTGAAATGTAGTTGAGTTCCCAATTTCTTCCATAAATTCTGCTAGAAGTGACTTAAGAACCTTGTGTCCCTATCTAAAGTAATGGTTTTTGGAACACCATGCAAACGAACAACTTCTCTAAAAACAAATCTTCTACGCCTATCGCATCACTTGTTTTCTTAGGAAATAAAATGAACCATCTTAGAAAACCTATCAACAACCACAAAAATTGATTCATTACCTCGTTGTGTTTTTGGTAATCCCAAAACAAAATCCATACTTAGATCTATCCACGACCCTTTAGGAATAGGCAATGGCATATACAACCTTGTATTTTGTGCATGGCCTTTCAAGACTTGAAAATTCGACACCTCTCCACATATCTTACCACATCTCTTTTCAGCTTTGGCCAATAGTATTTCTCTATTACCAAGGATATCATCTTATCTTTACCAAAATGCCCATCCAATCCTCCACTATGCAACTCTTTCACTATATTCTCTCTCATAGATCCAGCTAGAATACATAGTTTAGGCGTACCTTGAGTAGTAGTGATCCTGTAAAATGTACTCATCCTGGACATCTCCTGCATTGTTTGACAATGGAAGAATTAACCTTTCAACAATATCCTTGAAATCAGAATCAAAAGAATACAAACCCTTTATTGCTTCAAAAAACACCACCTCATTTTCCATAGTGGTAAAAAAAAGTCACACACCTACTCAATGTATCTACAACTTGATTCTGTTTTCCATATTTATGTTTTAGAGAAAACATATAACCCTGCAAAAATGATACCCACTTTGTATGCCTACTCTTCAACTTCTTTTGTGTATTCACATACTTCAGGGCTATGTGGTCTATAAATAACACAAACTCCTTAGGCACTAAGTAATGCCTCCATTGCCTTAATGCTTGTACAATTGCATAAAATTGCACATCATAAGTAGAGTAGTTATTTCTTACCTCATTCAGTTTCTCACTAAAGAAAGCTATTAGCTTTCCACTTTGACTTAGAACAACACTAATACCCACATGTGAGGCATCACAATCAACCTCAAACACTTTATCGAAATGCAGTCTTTGCCAAAATGGGTTCCTCTATCACCTTCTTCTTCAAGAATCAGAAAACTATCCTCACTACCTTTTGTCCACAAAAACTCCCTTCCTTTTGTGCAATTTGTTATAGGTGCTACAATATTGCTGAAATTTTTAATATTTTTGTTGTAAAATGTTGCTTAGGCCATGAAATATTCTTACCTCTATTATACTCTATGGAGTAGGCCATTCAATAATTGCCTTTATCTTTTAAGATTCCATCTATACCTCATATGTTGAAATGATAAATCCCAAGAATACCAAACTCTCTTCCATAAATGTGCACTTCTTCATAGTTACATAGAGTTTCTCTTTCCTTAACACTTCAAATACCACCCCGAGATGCCTCAAATGTTCTTCTTTAGTTTTACCAAAGATCAAGATATCATCAAAATAAACCACAACAAACTTACCATTATACTCTCGTAACATGGTGTTCATCAGTCTCATAAAAGTACTAGGTGCATTTGATAACGTGAATGGCATCGCCAACCACTCATATAATCCATTTCCTATATTGAATTTTGTTTTCCACTCATCTCCTTCTCTTATTTGAATCTGATGATAACCACTTCGAAGATCACTCTTGGTGAAATACTTAGATCTAGCAAGCACATCCATCATATCATCAAGGTGGGGTATTGGGAACCTATACTTGATTATAATTTTATTTATTGCTATGTTATTCGTGCACATTCTCCATGTTCTATCCTTCTTTGGTGTTAATAAATATGGGGTTGCAAATGGACTCGTGCTCTCCCTTATGAGACCCTTTCGCACGAGCTCTTCCACTTTCCTATTCAACTCTGCATGCAATGTTGGGATCATGCTATAAGCCGCTTGATTTGGGAGTGAAGACCCTAGAATCAAATAAATATGGTGTTGAATATCTCTTTTGGGTGGTAATCCATTTTGGTCGCTCATCCGAAATACATCTGAAAATTCTTCTATTAATTCTTCTATTTCTCCTGGTATTTGTGCACTTATAGGTTCATCCTTATTTGTGACTAGTGCATAACAAAAACTAGTTGACTTTTCCTCCTTCACAAATTCCTTTACAGAAAGCATATTTTCAGCCTTCCCCTCTTCCTTAAGAGGTATCAAAACTATTTTTATGCCATCCTTCCAAAAATTATAAGTATTCTTTCCCCCGTCATGAATAACTTTTCTATCAAATTGCCATGGTTTTCTTAGCAACATATGACATGCATTCATAGGAATATGATCACACCAGATCTCATCCTTATAACTGTTCCCAATAGAAAAGCTTATTAAACATCTCTTATCAACAATAACTTCATTAACCTTCTTAAACCATGTAATACTATAAGGGTTAGGATTCTTCTCACAATGCACCCAATTTATTAACCATCTCATTTGAAACCATGTTCTCACAACTACCACCATCAATAATAACATTACATACCTTTCCTCCTCTGAAGTGCATCTTGTTACTGAAAATATTTGTATGCAGTCATGCATCCCCTTGATCTCCTTTCTTGGAGTAGCAATCATCATCCTCTTGATCATCAAATTTTATCCAACATCGGTGGAATTTCCAGTCCTGTTCATCTTCTACTTGTTCAACTTCAACAATATTTACTCTTGGAGCATCTCCTTGCCTCTTGTTAGGTGTATAAGAATGCAAGAACTCAAAATCCTGATGCCCTTCTTCACCACATCTGTAACAAACAAATGGTCCTCATGGAGCCTCCCATCCTCTATCCTTGACATATCCTCTGCCTCTTTATTGATTCTGGAAATTTTGTCTTGTATCCCCTTTCTTTTCTAATCCACAAGATGATTCTCCCTACCTTGGTGAGAACAACTCATCCCCAAAAGGAAGATGAGGCCCCCTATTCATTCCATGTGATCTCCTGAAAATTTGACGATTTTGTTTTTCCTCGGCCTTTAAGGCTAATTGATAGGCATCCTCCATGCTCTTAATCCTATGCATACTTATCTCATATTGAATAGAAATTTTAATCCATTTACATACCTTGCAGCCATTTATTCCTCAGTTTCTTCATGCTCTACATGAATGGACAACTTGTAGAACTCATCTATGTATTCTTGCACTATTTGTAAGTTTTGTCTGAGATTCTGAAACCTCCTATAAAGGGTTTGTGCATAATCCACGGGGAGAAATTTATCTTTCATATTCTTCTCCATCTTACTCCACATCCAAATTCTTTCTTTCTCCTTTCTTGACCACTCTTTTTGTAGGTGATCCCACCATAACATAGTGTGACCTTTCAATTTTGTGCATGTAAATGTTACCTTCTTTTCTTCTGACATAGCCTTCCACTAAAAACATTTCCCCATGCTATTCAACCAGTCTATCAGCTCCTCTGGTTTTAGACTACCACCATACTCTGAAACATCAACTCTTATCCCATCATTCTTTCCTTCTAATTCTCGAAGCATCCTTTCTTCAAAAGATAATGGTGGTGCTTGCATTTCCTCCTCTTCACAAACTTCTTCTTCATCTGTGTCATCTCCACCTTGATTTCCTCTTTGGGTTATCATTGCAGCAAGTGCAATAACTTGCCTCTGCAGATCTTGCATATTTCTATTCATCTAGGCAATACCACCTCCTCTTCCTCTTCCTCTTCATGCAATTTTTTAAAGACATCAAAGCAGCTCTGATGCCGGATAACGTACCCAAATTATGAACAAACTTCAAATAAGATGAACTCCAAAATAAAATAGATCTCCTTCTTTGTTATTGAATAATGAATTACAATGTTTCCTAAATAGGAAAACAACTCCCAACTCTAGTTTCTATGAAAACTCTAACTAACTTGACTAAATCTACTCTAGGTGGTGGAAATTACTATTTTTAGCAGCTTACTAGAACATGTTATTCTTAGTAAGTTCACATGCTTATTCATATGGGCACAAAAATTGCCACACATTTTTACATTCCTAAATTAGAGGAGTCGCCAACATTCAAACTCATAATGCAACTAATAGACTAAAATTAACTAATGCCCAAAAATAGGAAAAAACCAAACTACAACTTAAATCCTAATTTTCGGCCTCAAGATGGCGGATTTAGGGCCCAAAAATGTGTCAAAACTTTGCCCCAACGGGTAGGGTGGTTTTCCGTTGCATTCGTCTCATCGAAACATGTGGTTTCAAAAAACAAACGGACTCAAATAGACACCCGAGCTCAAGTTATGACCTTGTATGGTTCCTACTAATTTTGGCGCATCAGTCCTTGCGCCAATATTTTTACCACAGATTGTTTCAGTAAGGGTTTCAACCACGAAAGATAAATTTCCTAAAATCTATTTCATCAAATTGTTTCCAACGTGAAAGATATTAAACATTGTGCGGAATTTTCTGGAGATGCATAGATATTGAGCGGGAAAGCAATTTTTGTGGAAGATGCATGGACATTACCAAGAAGCTGTAGCAAACTTCCTCATCCCCGCATATCCGTTGGCAAAGTAAATGTGAGACTTCCTCATTCCCACATCCTCACTGGCATTTTTTTAATTGTTTTTATTTCAAGGGCACAATATAGGACACATGCATGACATCAAACAATTTCACTCAATATATGTAAATGAAATATAAAACACCTAAATCATCATTTTTGAAATGGAGGAAATAATATGTATATTTATTGTCATCTCTAGTAAAAGAAATATGAAGTGTTCTCTTCAAGTAGGTAAATGTTATATGTTGATAAGTATCTTACAATTATAATACATGGTAGGTTGTACTATTTTAATTTTAAATTCCATTTAACTTTCATTTATATGTTTTAACCTTTTTATTTATAGAAGTACAATGAAAAATTATAATATCTTGAACATATAGAGAACTATAGAGTTCCGTTTTGTTAAGGAAAATATTTTTAGGATTAATAATATAGTTAAATAGAGACAATTTTAACAATAGATGAATGGACGGAAACGGTAATCAGTTTGTAATCAATGTGATTAACTAAAATTCTAAAATAAGAATATAAAAAATAAATCACTTTTGGCATTTCCATGACATGCTTCTATACTCTCATGAATCATTATACTATCCCATATTTAATAATACATAAACTAATTCATCAAATGATAATCAAACATTCCACATTTTTAAACAAATGCAATTACGGTTTGAAAAAAATCATTTCAGATACTAATAAAAATGGTCTAAGACAGTAATAGAAATTAGAGCCACATATTTAGTATCCAATCTTGTCTATAGAATTGAGACATAAGTTGCTTCCTCTTTGGTAACCTTAGTAAGATGGCAGTGTCAAAGAAGATTGAAAGAAGCCCAGTTAAGAGTATGATTAAAACTTGTAACTGGGAAGGCAACAATATACGAAGAAAATTCACACATCATATTGGGAAATATTTTTATTTTTATTAAACAAAGAGTTGGGTAAATTTTTGTTCATTATCCTGCAAGAAATTATGAGTTTGATTGTAGAAAGTTACCACAATAACCTATTTCTCTTTAATAAACTTAGATGACAGTGAAAGAAATCCTAGAGAACACAAGTCTTGAACAATCAATATTAAACTAGAGAGCTCTTATTAGATAATTATTTATTTAGCACTTTGGACATTGAATTGTTCGTTGTCAAAAAAGAAAAATACTAGTCAAAAAATAATAAATAATTCATTGATTAGTCAACAATTCAACAATCTATAATATGAGATGTTTAATGTCTTCAATATTTATCTTAACTCCACGAACATTGAGCACGTATGCTACTAACTTCAATTCTCCACATGGAACAACTGAAAACTTCTATAACACGATCATAACAATCCTTAACAAAAATCTTTGAGATTTATGCATAGAGAAAATTGCTTGGGTGATGTCATTACGAATGGTCATGTCCAGGACACTAGAATTTGACGGTTTGTAGACCATTTTTTAGTATTTTAACCGTAAATTACAATTTAATTAAAAAAAAATGTCAATTTAAACAGGTAATTTTTTAATCAAACGTATTTTTGCAAGTTCATATTATTTAAAAACCATAAAATTTCATAATAGTCAAATATAATATATATAGTCTATATATAAGAAATCAAATTTGATTTTATTCATTTTAAAAATATTCTATAAATGATATTTATAATCATTCCAATTTAAATTTAGAACCTAAAATAGGTTTTCTGTGAATAATGAATTTATTAAACTCAGAGTTCACACGTTGTCTTTGTTTTTTTCTAAAAACATATAAGTTTCTAATTTCAATGATATTGTGACTATATTTATTTTCATTTTGTCATTACGAATTGCAATCTACAGGTTTCAATTTAACTTTTATGCAGGTTTCAATTTAATTTTTTTTGTTGTAGGAAAATTTGAGGAATCTTATTATAGACATCCAAGAAGAAGCTTGAGATACAAACATTAATACATGTACATGATTATTATTTTGAATAATATAGAATTATTATGTATTACAATTTCATTTTTCTAGAAGTAAAATAAGATTAAAAAAACAATATACATTATAAACCAGGGAATAACTTCATATGCATAAAATTGATTTTTAAAAAATCTCTCTTAGAAATTCTCAGTTTCAAAGATGCAAATAATATTCACAACCGAGTCATTACAACTCCTTCCATACAATATTTTGTAGTGTGCCGCCATTTCTTTCTTTACCTTTGCTTATGGCCATTTTTTATTTGAAATTATTTTTGAACATTAAAACATTCTTCTAAGGCATTGAAGCAACAATTTTTTTGTTATAGCCCCTGCATCCCAAAAATCTGATCTGAAATCCTTGGTCAATAGAGGAGGCATTGTGGAAAAACCCTACGTATCCATACATGCATGTGCTCCTCTACTTAGGCATTCAAATATGTTATTATTTCAATGGTGGAGAAGTGTCAGGCAACTCTCCAACCACGCATGCAAATAGCCACATCAACCCACATTTAATTACATACACCTAAGTCGAAAAACACCTTTAGAAAAGCTGCTACATTTATATACAAAACCACAATTGACAAGTTCTCTTTGCTGCAAAATTTTTACCAAACCACTTTTGGTAAATTTGTGGTATTGGAGAAAAGAGGTAACATTTTCATTTCAAACTCCTTGCTTTTGAGTCATTATTGGTATTTCATAAGTTTTCAACCTTTTCTTTTTAAGGGGGTTTTGGATTTCCTAGAAAAAAATTTATGTTTAAAAGTGAAATACAATGTGTTTAGACAAGTAAATGTTGGTGATTTTTTGTTCCAAGGCCTTCAAAGTTGTAGCCTAAGAATGTTAGTCTGAGTTTATAATTTAATTACTAAATTTAATTTTCAAATATATTTTATCATCCTAAAATTATTTTGAAACGATACATATTAATTAAGATTTTTTGACAATTTAAAATTTTACTAAAAACGTACATTGAAAGGTAGCTATATTACGAAACCGTCATGAAATTTCCTTTTGACAGGCAAAGGTGACCATAAAATTCCAGGCCGCTCACGTCCATGCACGCGTTTCTTGTGATATTATTGAGGGTATGGTTTTAGTTGGACCGCACTGACACGATCTTTTCACGATATTCTTTCTTCACTAGTACTCGCACTCATACAAAGGTGACGATAGCTCTTTAAAAAAGGAAGGGAATTTTAAGACGTCGATCTAGTTGCCGTTGATTACTACCGTACGGATCAGTGCAGTTGACGTGGTTATATTTTCTGCCATTGGTCCCATCATCTTCAAAGTCGGATAGCAATCCAAGACATACACGAGTTTCTTTAAAGAAAGATTCATATTGTACATGCATGTTGGATGGAACTTTTAATTTACGGAAAAATGGTTCCACATTTCCATATTTAGGCATTAAGCTCATGATTCATCCAACATAAAATTATGGGTAATATCATTGTCTAGAATCATTGAGTTATAAATAATTCGAAACCATACAATGGCATACATAAGCAACAGTAATTTCATGATAGGTGAAAGAATTATTCCAAGCTTGAGACTCTCTTTATATAACCGAGCCTCGTCAATCATGTGGTTCCCGGACCATTGGAAACAAATTTGGACTTGCTGGCTGCCCACCATAAGTTGCAACAAACAATTTGGGTACATTGAGTAACAAAAGCATAAATAAAATATTTGTCAAACTTTTTTTTGAAAATGTATGGTTTGGCAGCACTCTATTTATAGTTTATATATAATAACAAGTTGAATTATTCACAAACTAATTAGAAAATACCAACAACAAAGTATTAAGTAATCTATTGATTGTTCAACACTTTAAACATTCTCTTCCCACACGTAGAATGGCGAAGTGTAGGTAATTGTATATGTGTGAGGTCAAAATCCAATCAAACAAAGTTACAAATATTAGTTTTCTAAGTTTTGATCTTTCAGCCCCAAGTCTCATTCTATTGTTAAGAATAATTTGAATAATAGATCAATAAATTAAATAGTTGTCATATTATTTTAAGAATGAATGCCCGAGTCGAGCGAAGCTTTCGCATACAATTTGGTTGCCATATGGCTCACAATGGGGAAGTATTTCTTCTCTATCTAAACAATTTTGAAGTTTTAACCAGCGGAATCTAACTAAATCTCCCAGATGTTTACGCTTACAATTATGTTGAAAGCTGAGAAAATATTTTTAAAAATTGACAGCACAGTCAGTGGGTCTATTTGATTATAAATGAGAGATCAAGAAGTAGAATCCTTTTGTTTCACTGTTGTTGAACGTATGTGAAGTTTGGGATCATAGACCCATATCATATTGTTACATTTAATATGGTTAATTCATTTTGTATCAACGTGTGTAATGTTTACATCTCAAGTATAAATCAGAGTGCATGATATTTAGATTGATATGACCTATCTCGACCAATCATTATCTCCACTAATCACAAAACCCCAGCATTCAGAAAGTGATAGGGCCATTAGCTCCAGCAATCACAAAATCCCTTCTCTATAATGCCAAATATTAAAAAATTGCGATTGGCATAGAAAAATGACGCCGCAACTTAGGGAGTGCTCAAACTGAGCCATATAATTAATTTATTTTCCATAACATTCTACAGAGACATTGAATTCGTTAGTACGTATACAGTAACAGATAGGGATTTCACCTGATTATGAAGAGGCGGAAGATGCTGATAAGTGATTTAAATATAGCATAGTATGATGGAGAGTGTAGCATGAAAAGCAGAGCCAATGCGCAGCCAGGAAAGACTTGCCCACGGACACACTCGAATTCCTCATTACATTTCAACGCCGAAATGCGGGCAAGCCATTCTTGGCTGTGCAATACGCTACCTCTGTCTCTTCACGCAACACCCAAATCATAAACTTAGACAATTTCCTTTCTTCTGCGATACCATCAATCCAAGAAACAAGAACAACTCTTTACTGATGATTATGTCAGTAATAAATCGTCCCATTTATAACACAAATGGAAAAAGACTGTCATCGACAAGACTGTTCCAGAAGTTGCACAAATGGAATGATATGGCAACCGTAGTTTCTGGGTATCGAAAGCAATCTACAACGATTTCAACACAAGACATTGATGAAAAGTGGTTAAGCACGATCTTGAGAATCCTTATCCAAGATCGTCAATGCTACAGAGATTCGTTAAGCGAAAATCGCTCATGTTTGTTATATGCATTTAAGATCGAGGTGTGATTGACGTTGCCTGTGATAAAATTGATGCTGTCTTGTTTTAAATGGAGGCAAGAATCTTAAAGGACGGTATTGACGTGGTCTTTTGATGATATACTTCTTTCACTGTTACTGGCACTCATACAAAGGTGATGCACTATTTTAAGGTCAGTGCATAGATATGTTTTCGATTTGAGGAATCATATTTCAATCTTTTAGGAGATTGCATTCATGGTACGGCTGTATTGAATAATTGATCTTCTTAAGCCTTTTCATTGTTAACAGGGTTTTCGTACTCATTAAGAAATGATTCGTAGGGTTTTTGAACTCATAAAGAAATGATTCTTTGTCGTCGTAATTTTATCAATAGACCAACAATACATTACTAATGAGTTTATATTTCACATTTCGATAGAAAGGATAACATTTTTATAGGTGTATACTTTCATTAGCTATCCGTACAATTAAGAAAAACTAAGAAAATATTTTTGGAAAAAAATTGCTAATATATCTAGCTACTAATCTAATTACGATTGTGATCAAAGTGTGTTTAAACAAATTAAAGTAGCATATAATTGCAGGTAATTATCTATAGTTTGCAAATTAAAAAACAAATGTATAATTTAAGACGTATAAGAAACAACTAAAATTGTTACAAAGACATGTATTTGAGTGAATTTAATAATTTGATATATTTATTATAATATATATATATATATGTATATATGTATGTATGTGTGTATGTATATATGTATATGTATATGTGTCTCATGTATAGCAAACTTAAACTTTGAAAATTATTTTTAAATATCCGCGTCTTAAAATTACGACCATTAAAAACCAACTCATAGCATCACAATTTAAAATATTAATAAACTCGGAATAGTGCCACCTAAACTTGTGATTGTATCCATTTGAAAAAAATTCTATTGTTAAAGGAAACTACAATTAGCTAGAAAGTTTACGCGTGTTTATATTCGGGTTTATATTATTGACTACATGTAAGTCATGAGTCGATTATTTAGGGTTATAAGATAATGATCAATTATTACACAAACATATTTATAGGAAATTTAAATATATGTACTAATTTCATATACGATTGTAAATATAACAATTTCATAAAATAAAATTATTCTTAAAAAAAATGTAAAAATAATTATAACAATGCTTATCAATATTCCATATCACATAATCGATTCCTAAAACTATAAACTAAATCTCTATATATAAATATCTCTATCCAAATAAAAAAAAATTGTTCATAAATATTATTTTCTCCAGATTGCTAAGGAAATGAGTATCTCTATTTAAAAGAGTACTTTTATATGAAATGGATCAAATAATATTTAAATAAATATAAAAATATATGAAAATTGACATTACAATCATGTAGAAAAGAACATAAACCTAAGCGAGACTACTAAGCCTATGGCGTATGTTAAATCCGCCCCATTCATTAGTTTTGGAGAACGAGGTTGTGGAATATAAATATTTTTCATGAAGAACAACCCGATATGCAAATTCAACAATTTTTTCTCGTGCCTCTCTATTCATGACCCGATGTCACGCCATTCGAGACCTATCATGGAAGGCAGGTTGGATATTTACCCCACTTCCAGAGGATTTTTCATTGTTATTTTTACTGAAACCTTAGATACGGATTTGATTTTTGGAAGAGTTTAGGACTTCCAATCCCACTTGCTACTTATGAAACTGTGGTTTCCATTGTTTAAACCGTTTTTGATACTTTCCAAGTCATGTTGGTTTGGGTTTGTCTTCCTTATCTTTCCCTCTAGTTTCTAATGGAGAGTTGCTTAACCTCTATGAGTAGCTCATTAGGAAATTGTTTGGTTGTTTACCCAAAGATTGAAGATTATGGGAACAATACATATGCCCAAATATTGGTTAATATGGATACTTTTGTAGATTTTCTAGCCACGATTGAACTCAAGGTTGAAGATAGAATTTGGACACAATATTGACTACAAAGGGTTTCCCTTCAGGTGTCAAACATGTTTCTCTCTTGGTAATCTAGCTTTAGAATGTCATATGGATAGAAAACATGTTAAAATTAGAAGCTCTTGGTGGAAGAACTCTAATTCTAGCTTCACAGGTTTTAAGGAAACCATTAGGCAGTGATTCAGATGTAGATTTAGACTCTAAAAAGGAAGATGAGATTCCTCTTAGCTAGAAAGTATCATTGCAAAAAGATCTTCAAATTTCTATGGTTGTCATGGAATGGATTAAGGTAACACGTTTTCTTCCCCTTGTTTCATCAAAGAACCAAAGTTGCAAGGAGAATTTAGAATTCTTGATTCAAATCCATAATACTAAAAATGTTAATCTAAATATTGAAAAGGATTGGACGGTGGTGGGTTGAAATAAGAAATAGAATAACACTCCCCTTAAGATGCACTTAAGATCCAATGCTAAGTTGTCTTAGAGATGAGTTCTGTATGTTTGATCTTCTTGTGCTACTTCTTTGGATGTGTTATTTGTTTAGATGTGGTATTGTTTTTTGTTTGTTTTTCGGTGCCGTTGGTAGAGGCTGACTTGTTTGTTCTTCATTGTAACACCTTTTCTCCAATATTTTGTACGAGTTAGGGTCCCATTAACCCCTATTTACCTATAATAAAAAAATGAAGGAAAAAATGTATTTATTAAATTTGATAGTAATGTTGCCACTAATAAAATGTATTTTCTACTTTTTATTATTTCTTTATTTTAATTTTTCTTACGAGTTATAAAAATTAATAGTCTAAATATAATTGTTATATAGCTTTTCTTACATTGGTTTTGTGTTAATTTTGGAAAGTTATAATAGTCCAAATATAATTGTTATATAGGACAAAACAATTTTCATCCCTTCAAGAACATAAATGTCATTTTCAACGAGTCTAGATTTAAAGCTAACATTGAATACATATTCGATAAATCATCCCCTATATGGAGCATTCTATAATTCCAATATAAATTATTCTATTGGCACGGCTTAGTTACCTTATATGAGAAGATTAAGCCTTAGGTAAATTAGGTAGGGGCAACTAAAATCTAAAACTTCTTATTATTTAAATTTTCATATTTAGTATTAAATATTTTTATCGAAAGATGAAATATTAATTAATCTATTTATTAAATATTATTTTATAGTAATATAAATTTCATGTACATAAATACCTATATGCCAAAATAACATGCGAATAATAACCATCGCATGGAGGAAGTAAACATAATCTCCTTGAACCCTAATCATTTCGCTCACATGGAGATGACAATATGACTGGAATGGTGGGTGACAAGTTAGTTCCTTTCCGATATCTGATTTGAATCCTCACCCCTTTGTCGAGATCTGTCATGGTGGCGGCCGTATTGGAGGTTCCCTTGTTCTGTTGGTAGTCTTTGTCGCTCTCCCCCTTATCTTGGTGGTGGCGGTGATAAGGGCTTCTATTTTGGTTCCAAGGATCTAGATAGGGTAAATGGTTTGGACTTCATTGGCCAAGTTTATGGTGACAATGGGATGTGCACTCTGGTGGTGTCTTAGGAGGCTCTCTCTAAACTTCATTGTCCATCCCTTTGATAGGTTGTCATTACGATTGGTGGAGGCTCGTTTGTTTCCCCTCTTGAACCATTGTTGGTGGTTTCAAGGAGTGTGGCGGTGATGGTCAAGGACATTTCACGGACAGGTAGAATGCGATGCAGAGCAGAGTAAGCCCTCCTCTTTTCTAGAGGCAGGTAGATCTCGGTGGTAGAGAGCTGCCAAACCCATGGCTTATGCCAAATTTACACTCGTGGTCTCTTTTAGTGAGGAGGTCTTTGAATCTATTGATTTATACCAAAACGAGGCCTAATTTGCATATTCATTAGTAGTTGTCCTGGCCTTCTAGCCCTTCACAAATGGATATATGAACAATGGAGGCCCATTATAGATGGTAAAGTCAACATCTACCCCTTAGCCCGTGGGATTTTCATTGCAGGGTTTGATAGTTCCTCTGACAAGGACATGATTTTGGAAAAATATGGGATTTTTAGTTGCACCATCTCCTTATGAAGCCTTGGTTTCCCAAATTTAATCTAGTTTCTAAAACCTTTACTATCAGACATGTGTAGATTAGGATTCCTTATTTACCCTTGCACTTCTAGAGTGAGGAGTGCTTTAGATCCATAGGGGATATTTTGGGTAAATTTCTCGATGTTGACCCTAGGACTAAATCTTTTGATCATACCACATATGCCCGTATTTTGGTGGATATGGATATGATGGTTGATTTCCCAGCCACCATGGAGCTCAAAGTCAGGGACTTAATATGGACTCAAAATATGGATTATGAAGGTCTCCCCTTTAGATGTAGAACATATTTTTCCCTTGGTCATCTTGCCTTTGATTGCCACATTGTCAAGAAGCAGATTAAAGGGTGGATATCGTGGTGGAAGGATTTTAGCCTAGAAAATTTGATAGTTTATGCTGATGAGGACAAGGATCACTGGAAATTTCTAGAAAGTCACACCGGAATCGGGTAGAGAAGAAGGAAAAAATAATAAAAGAGAATGTGATGAAGATGGGCAGGACTGTCTCTCTTTTACCCGATAATGATCAACAAGTTCCAGATATGGGGGTGGATCCTTTTCTCCCCTATTTCATTGTGTTCTCCAGGTCAAAACATTGAAATTAGTCTTCTTATCCTCTCGGATGAGAATGTTGATCCTAATAGCGGAGAGGGTTGGAAGGTGGTTAATTACAAAAAGAAAGGAAAATATGGAAATTTTCCTCTCAAGATGAGCCTTAGATCTCATAAAGGGAAATACTAAGGTAGTTGTGTTCCTTGGTTTGTGGGTCAAGCGGTCTTGACTAGCCTACCTTGTGGTTCCCTCCTTTCTTTTGTTGATTTCCTATTTCTGGGTTTTGGTTTGTCTGGTTGTTTTCTTTTTAGGCCTGTGGGCCTTGTTCATTGATGTCTCTCTTTTGGGCCTTGAAGCTTATCTTTCGGTTGTTCAGGTTCCTAATCCCTTCAAAATCTATTTTTACCTAATCTAATAAAAAATAATATGTAATATGTAATACCCACTTCTCTTGACACTTATTAGATTTTGATTTCGATTCTTGTTATTGATATATATGGATATTATTGTATCATTTTGGCTTAGCATGATGTTAGATGATAGAGATACTTTGACTATTGATGGATTGCGATTCATAGTATGATTTGTGTGGATTCTTAGAGAGACATTTTATATTGATGATGATGTGTTGTTGACATATTTATATATTTCTGACATTCGACATTCTCATCATATTGAGTAGGATTTAATTGAACTAATCTTGTGATCTTATTGGTATTG